>JAVJIF010034653.1:0-48504 GCA_038442645.1 Agave tequilana
CACTGTAAACACGAACACATATCGATATCCGCATGTTTCCCCCTGACCCAATGTAAGTTGGGTCCATTTATACAAAAGTTGAATGCATCATGCTTGGTTCAAGAGATGGCATGATAGTGGTGATATTCACTATTTAACATGTCATGAAACGAGAATATGCAATAACAAGTCATGAAGTTACAAGAGATAACATCCACCAGCAATAGGTCAAGTAGTACCAGTTATGAGCATAACAAGCATAATATAATACACATATATCAAGGGTAAGATCCAATTTAGAGAAGAACCAACTATAATAAACAGCTTAAATAGTCGACTAGGTGAAGGTGTAGTCGACTGTAGGGGTCATAGTCGACTAACAGTCTGGATTAGTCGACTAAAACTGGGTTCCAGAGAGTTGATATTCTGTTTCAGGGAAAGTTAGTCGACTAGTAAAAAGGATAGTCGACTAACAGACAAGCAAAGTCGACTAACAGTCAAGCTAAGTCGACTAGAACTGGGATACAGAGAGTTAAGTTCGTTTCAGGAGTCGACTAAGGTGAGAGGGTTAGTCGACAGTAGTCTATAGTCGACTAATAAATAGGATAAGTCGACTAGGGCCGAGAGTTGGGTTTCTGTTCAAGTAAGGTTAGTCGACTAGGGAGGAATGTGTAGTCGACTAACAGTGATTTCCAGAGAGTTGAGGTTCATTTCCAGAAAGGGTTAGTCGACTAATAATCAGGGTAAGTCGACTAAAACTGTGTTTCAGAAAAAGGTTATGGTTCAACTAGAAGGGTTAGTCGACTAATACCTAGGTCAAGTCGACTAATCTGGGTCTGTAAGTAGTGTACAGAACAGAATTTGCAGGTCGAATTTGAAGGTCAAATGTGTGATTTTGAAGGCACAAGTGAACAAGATGTGGAATACAAGTATACTAGGGAATTCACATGTCTTGGTGAGTAAGAATACTCACTAGGAGTGATCAATCGACGTTTTATGCGGTCGAAAGAGTCGTTGACGACGAAGGCGCCAAGGTGATCTTCGGTGGCGAAGAAGGCTATGATCCAAGGTCCAAGGTGGTTGCTTGAGGTGGGGATGAAGTCCTTGAGGTGGTTCTTGAGCTAGGGTTGAGGTTGAGAAGGAGAAGAGATTTTTGGAGAAGGCTATCACTTAGGTGAAAAAGAAAAAAAAGAAAAGAAGTGTAAAGGAATGTTTATCTAGGTGTTAGATTTTGTAAGGGAGTTGCAAATAGTGTAATTGAGAGGGGGTTTTGTGCAAATATGGTGAGTGAGGTGGTCCCTCACTTGGCCACTTGGCCGGCCATGGGGGAGAGGAGAATGAGTGGGATTTAAAAAGGATTAGGTGAAAGTGAGTGGGATTATGTGGAAAATTGGATTATTGGAAAATTGGAAAATGGAATTTTGGAAAATACCGGAATCGTCCGAAATTCAAGTATCTCGGAACGACCCGAAAAATTTTACCAAAATCAAGAATAACATTTTAAGACTCATGGTGAAATTCGTTTGGAGAAAATTTATAGTTTTAAAACTAAAAATCCCGGAATCAGTTATCTACCGACTCCGTTGGAATTTTCATAAATTCATAAAATTCCCAGAAAAAGTATTTAGATAGAAAATATGATTCTAAGAAATAAAGTCTAAAGGACCTTCTAGAAATTCCTAACTGTTTGTGAATTAAAAATCTGAGAATCGATCAGCGGTACTGGTCGACACCGGTTTTGAAAATATTTAATTAAATTCAGGAAATTCCAGAAAATCATAAAAAATATATAATATTGGAAATGATTTTTAAAACTGAAATCGGTCAAATACAGGAAGTAAATCGAAAAATACGATCGAAAAACTGAATACGCAACCAAGTACGTATTCCGGGAACGGGGTATTACAATCCTTGAGCTCTTCTAGTGTGCTAGGCTCTGGGATCTAAATTTTTGCGGCTTCCAAATGTGAGTCTTGTGTAGGAGCCGTCAATCAACCTATGGCTTTACCTGAAACCTTATTTAAACAACTTTGTTAATACCTAACTACATATGGTTTGTAATCATCAAAACTTAAGGCTAATGGCCTTTAGGCTAATAATCCCCCCTTTTTGATGATGACAAAACATATGGAGTTATTACAAATATTTTGGGTGGAGACTTCAAGTGAAGCACCCCCTTAACATATGCATATAAGAGGATATGATATAAAGATCTAAATGCATTAACAAAGGCATATATATGATATGACAATAGACACATATGCCAACCATCCATGCATACCAAAGATACAGAAATATAAACATGTATGCATATATGGTTACCTCCATCCATCCATAAATACCTCCATCCTCCAAAGTGAGTGGTAGAAGGTTGGAACAAACATAGAACAATAAGCAATAGACAACATACCTATATATATATATATATATATATATATATAATATATATTACCACATGGAGATAATAAAGATAACTGCCATATCATAATAAAAAGGTGTCCATACAAGATAGGAGGTTCATGCCAACCTCAAACTAGAAATATAACACATGTCCACAAATAACGCATGTCCATACAGAAAGCAAACTAATATCCAAGCATAGATAAAACAACCCAGAAAACTAACACATAACACATGTCCAAAATAACATAACCCAGAAATAACTCTCAGAATCTCTCCCCCTTTTTGACATCATCAAAAGGGGTCATCGTCTCTCGAAATCAGGGTCCTCCGGGGAAGTAGGTGGCGGAGGTGGAGCAGGAGGAGGAGCCCAGGCGGCGAACGGACGGTCGGAAGGAGGAAGTGGCTGAGCACAATCATGAAGAAGAGGAGCCAGCCAATCAAACCTATGTAGATGCCACCGAGACAGGCATGCATATAGCAAATGGAGTCATAGATATGGCTGAGGTCATTGTCCAAACGCTGCTCCAGCCGCTGATAGTGTGCAGTCATCTCAGTGGAAATCTGCTGGCAGTGCACGGTCATCTCAGTGGAAATCTGCTGATGGTGCGCGGTCATCTCAGCTAAAATATGTTGGTAGTGCTCCCGAAGCTAAGTAGATAAGGCCAATAGGGGTCGAAAGGAGCAGAAGAGCCAGAGGAGGATCCAGGAACAGCAGGAAAGATAGGCTGCGGCTGAGGAGCAGGAGGACGCTCCCTAGAACGCATCCTCTTGAGGAGGGTGCTGTTGATGTCTACTGACGGTTCAAGTAACCGTTCAGAAGAAAGATCAAAATTTAACTGCTTCAAAAGACGGGTGATGAGCATCCCAAAGGGCAAGTGCCGGTTTGGGACAAGAAGATGATCAGAAGTCATGTAGTTGATGATGAGTTTAGGGATGTTGATACTAATGCCTTTCAGAAGGCAATAGATGACAAGAGGAACAGAACTCCTAGCGTGACTATACTCTCCTGATTTGGCAGGAGGTTATAGAACACGATCTTGGCCAGGACCTGGGCGTGAGAGTATAGTACTTCACCTCCTCGTTCCTAAGTAAACCAAGGTTATCATCATCATGAAGCAGGGTAGATGTGGTGTGGGCAGAGTCACCGTCAGAATACTCAAAATCATGCAGATCGACGTTATAAATGTCTACCCCCTCACAGGAGAGGTATAGGTGATGTACAATTGTTGAAGTGAGATATCTATATCTTTGCCCATGACTCTGGATTTGATGTGATTTTGTTCAAAGATAGATTAGAATAAAAATATTGCACCAAAGCAGATAAACAGTTCTTTAATGGTGACAAAATTTTCTAATGAGCTAGATCCTAGGATAGTTGTAAGATTAAGGTGCTCAAAATCACTGAGCACCACAATCCTACTTGAATTCACATTTTTAGTGGAGATTATGACATACCTATAGGATGCATTTTGAGACACAAATGGGGAGGATGAAGATTGGGGGGTTTTCCTTTTTCAGATCGTGATCTTTTAGACATAATGGGGGATTAGCAAGATAGGCACGAAATATAGTAAGATCTAAACAAATAAACTTAGAAATTTCAAGGGAAAATAAGAGATTTAGAGAATATGAGATTATACCTTAAAAAATAGAGAAAATACCGAAGAGAGAGCAGATCTGGAGCCTGAAACCAATTTTCTCAAATTTTTGTGGAGGAAATTTGAGGTTGGGAGAGGTAGAGATGGGTTGGAATAGGTTTAGGGTTGAGAGAATAGGAGAGGAGAGGAGTTGGAGGCGTGTAAGGAAGGAAGAGATATGAGAGAAATTGGGGTTAGGGTTTATAAATAGTCGGGTAAAAAAACAGCTTAACCGACTTCCGGTCGACCGTGGAAACCGAGAGCAATCTCGATTTCAGTCGGTCGACCGCCTCGGTCGACCGGCTACGGGCAGAAAACAAATTTTTTGTTCCAGGCTAGATGGTCGACCGGGCCTTATGCCAGGCCAGATCGGTTGACCGGGCCGGTCGACCAGTACAGCTGAAACCAGTTATCAAAAACTGTGTTGAAAATTTGAGTTAAATAAAAAAATTTCTTTTTAAAATAAAGAATATATTATATAAAAATAACATTGAAAATCTTATTTGGCATGAAAAACTCAGTAGAAGGTTTTATTTTTATTTTCATTTATTTTTATTAACAATATATTTTTATTTATAAATTAAGTGATAAACATGAGATGTTGAAGCCGAATACCCCGTTAGGGTTCTGAACTTCTTCTCGAAATTCCTCTAGATAAGAGTTGAGGCGCACAATTGCCATCTCTATTTATTTGCTTAATTTGTAAAATAAATCTTTATTTTGACTAAATTCTTATAAACCATTATTTTTTTATTTTTTTTAAAAAAAACCTTGATATATGGACAAGCAAATATGGCAAGCAATCAAACACATTTAATAAACAATCCAATCGAAGTTAAGATACAAAAAATGGATATGCAAGTTTACACATATAGGCATATTATCACAAAGATGCAACTAGTAAATCCTATATATATTAAAAGAAATATTAGGTGGAGAAGTTACCAAACCATGGGTAATCTCCAAAAATGGGTGCCTCTTTGATAGCGATGCAAGCGACGATGTATACGTTGAGCCTTGATGCATCCACCACCCCGGGCACCATCTCCCCCTAAGTCTTGGAGGAGGACGACGCACATGTATCAATTAAGTTCGACGTGTCTTTTGACCCCAAATCTTTTTGGGTCCTATAAGGTTAGTGTTTTCTCGAACCCAAACATTTTTATTTGACAAGTTTAGCTCAGCATAACAAAATTTAGCTAAATGGCCTTTGCAGCCACAATGTGCACATATATAAATTTTACCATACATAAATGCATGCTTGTGCGTTGTGCATGTTTCTGTGTGTTAGATGCATGATGATGAGTATGTTTCCCTTGGGATTTTCCTTTAGGAAACATGGATGCAAATTTAGTCATATCAAAAGCACATTTCTTTAAAGTTGTATCCAAAACTTCAATACGTTTTTGGATCCCTAAAAATTCATTTTTATTGCAAGTAGAGATGGGCTTTTTCCTTTACAAGAGGTTTTGTATTTTTCAAAATCCTTTTTCATTTCTCATAAGAGTTTGATAATTCTTTTTTCTCTTTTAAAACAAGCTCAAATTTATTCTTTAGGGAATCATTTTTCTTTTTTAATTTTTTATTTTGAGCAAGTGATATTTCATACCTACTTTGTAATTCTTCAGAGCAAGTTCATCCATGATTAAGTCTCCATCATCTAAAGAGTTTTCTAGACATACCTTGGAAGCATCATCGCCATGTGCCATGAAGCACATGTGTGCGGTGTCGATCTCCTCTTCGGATTCTGACTCTGAGTCATCCCACGTGGCCACCATTGTCTTTTTCTTCTTTTGCCCGTTCTTGGAGGTAGTAGCTTGTAGAGAGGGGCAATCGACAATTAGGTGTCCCGTCTTCTTGCAATGAAAACATGGACCCAGTTCCTCTCTCTTCTTTTCAAATCTTCCTTGAGGTTTTCCTCTTCGGAAGTTGCTTTGTCTACCTTTCTTATAGAACATTTTACCCACCTTCCTTATGAGCATGGCAAAGTCTTCATCGTAGTCTTCCGATGAATCCTCTTCATCATAGGAGGATGGAGCCGCCTTGAAAACAAGAGCTTTCTTCTTTGGTGCCTCCCTTTCTTCTCTTACCTTCATCTCTATCTCATGGGTTTTGAGATTGCAAATGAAGCTGGAGAAGTCCATCTCCTCCCTATCATTTAGCTCTTTGAGAGTGGTTGCCTTGACTTCCCAAGACTTGAGAAGAGCTCTAATGACCTTCCGGATCTTTTGGTCATTGTCGATATTGTCACCTAAAGAAGATAAGGCGTTAGTAATCTTGGTGAAACGATTGAGCATATCATCTATGCCTTCATTATCAAGCATATAGAAATTCTCATATTGAGAACGGAGCAGTCAATTTTTGATCTCTTAACTTGCGACATCCCCTCATCAGTAACAATAAGCAAATTCGAAACTTCATAAGCAGATTTGTAATTTATGATGCGGAAAGATCATCTTCATTTAATACTTGAGTGAGTACATATTGGGCTCTAGCATTGGCCTCATAGTCCTTGGCGGTTGCTTCGGACAATGTACTCTCATCAGTGAGAGGTTCAATAAATTCTTTGGTGATGGACTTGGCAACTCTAACTCTTAGGGATTTTAGGAATAGGTTCATTTTGACCTTCCAAATAGGGAAGTTCAACCCATCAAATTTGGGTGGGGACTTGATGCTAGAAAAGTCAACTGATGCCATGAATACAAGTAAAGTGCACAACAAATAATAAATGCAACAAATAGATATAGCCAATAATGAGGACCCTAAGGTGGTTAAACCAAATTCTAGGTTAGGCTCTGATACCAATTGAAATCACCTATAGGGGGGTGAATAGGTGATGGCTATACTAAGTGGCAAATAATGCGGATTAAAAACTAATTAACAATAAACAATAACAATATTAAAACTTGCAAGGAAGTAGACAAATAATAGCAAGTAAAGGAGAGAGTAGAGTTTAGAGATAAGTGGACAATCGCAAACACGAGAATATGTTTCGAGATTCGAGCCGCTGCTCTACGTCCCCGCCTTCAACACGATGAAGGATTTTCACTATGCTTGATCCCACCGGATCGTCAATACAAGTTCTCATTAGAACTCTTCGAACACACTTGTCCTCTCTCACGGTGCCGCAACACCGACTTAGAGCTCACTAGCTCGCTTGAGGCCGCAACCTTTACAACTTCTCAATGTAAGGAAACGGTGATCAACACTTGACCACAAACAAGCTCACATGCACAATCCTATAACCAAGATGAGGAGATGAAACTTTAGGGATTGTATGGTGCTAGAACAAGTAGAGAAGTAGAAGAGAAAGCTTCAAGCTAAAACACAAAAGGATTTAAAATTTGGCTCAAGAAAATTCTTTTTGCTAAAAGGCTAAACTTTGAGAAATTTTGATTTTACTCTTGTAAATGTTATATTTTAGTTGTATAACACTCCCACTATTTATAGGGGATGAATATATGGTTAAACAAGCCAAATATTCGTTGGGAGAAGCCCCAACAAAAGACAAACCAAAATATAGCCGATGGAATCTGTTAGCAGACTTTGGCTGCTATCGGTCGACAGGCCGGTCGACTGCCAATCGGATTTTCGACCGTTGGGAAAGCGATCGACTGGGCGATCGACCGAAGTCCTAAACAGAGAGTGACCACTCTCTGTCGTCGACCGGACCGGTCGACCGGAAACAAACAGAGAGCTCTGCTCTTTCTGCCGGTCGACCGGGACGGTCGACCGATGTGCACAATGCACATTGGTGCATGTCGGTCGACCGGGCACGACAGAGCAGTTCTGCTCTGCCAGTGGTAGACCGTACGGTCACCGGACAAGGTCAAATTTACAGTTTTGAAAAACTTTTGAAGTGTTTAATTTTTCCGATAAATTTTTCTTTAGACGGGTAGATACAAATAGAGTTCTAGGGTTAGGAAAGATCATAGTGTGATCATAGATAAACTCTAATACAATTTGAACTCTATTTTGTAAAAATTCTTTTTCTAAACTAAAAATCATTTCTCCAAAAACTTATTTTTCCAAAAATCGATTATTCCAAACTTTGCTTTTCTGAAACTTGCTAAGAATTTTGTTTGAAAGCATGAAGCAATATCAAATATGTGTGTGGCAATCCTCAAGGTTATCAACCTCTATCATCTCGGTTTTGACAAATAGACTATAAATCCTAACTAAAAAAAATGCAAAGATACAAATCTTTTATAGTCTTCTCAACTTGTTTGATTGATCCTTGAGCTCTTCTAGTATGCTAGGCTCAGGGATCTAAATCTTCGCGGCTTCCAATGTGAGTCTTGTGTAGGAGCCGTCAATCAACCTATATTTTTACTTGAAACTTTATTTAAACAACTTTGTTAATACCTAACTACATATGGTATGTAATCATCAAAACTTAGGCTAATGGCCTTTGGGCCAACAGGTATTTATAGGGAGAAAAGGACGAAGGAGAGTGTAATGAGATAAGGGGAACAAACGTTCCACCTAATTCAAACAAATTGCTGCGAAAACATGGCTTTGGCCACATTTTCCCAGCCATTGGGCCAGGATCTGGGCAGCTCCTTCGTTGATCCTTTCCTTGTCCTTTTATCTTATTGAAATTTGAATTTCTGCTCCATATTTTAAAGATTTATCTTTTTATCCTCATCTCAATTGATAGGATCTTCAAGCAATCTATTTTTTTTTGAAATTACATGATATTATCTTATCTAATATATCCATTTTTCAGATAAGATAGCTTCTAGCAAATTTGGATTTGAATCGATCCCCTTTCTTTTGAATTTCTGAATTTAAATTGGATAAATCTGTCAATCTCTCCCTTTTCTTTCTTAATTATACTGCACACTATTAAACATGAAAATACATTAAATAGCACAGTTTTATTAAAAAAATAAATGCAGAAATGTGAGACATATGGCATGAAAATATGTAATGCATGTGTCCGATCGCATTCCCACACCTATCTTTTGCTCGTTCTCGAGCAAAATAAAAAATAACTATCCATTTTCGTTGGAAATACGATTGCACTTAGCATATGCAACAAGCCGTTAAACCTCTAGGTTACTCCTAGAGGACAAGTTTTGTCTCGTGAGGATTTTCAGTGGATTACACCCACAAAATCTATAAAGAAAGGAAAACAAAGTGTCAGTATTTTTGAAAAGCATTTGAAAAGGAGAAAAAATATTTGAAGTGTTATTGTAAGAGTTCAATCTATAAGTTATAAGAAAACCGAATTTTTCATTCCTAAACTTAGTCTTTATTCAAAAACTTGTTATCAATCAAGAAAAAGAGTCAAATTGTATTTCTCGCCTAGTCTATTATTTTACCCTAAGTCATATGCACATTTATGACTGTAAAATTTTGGCTCGGAATTCTTTAACTCTAATTCCTATGCATTATTTTCTTTTCTTCTTTTTTTTAATATTTATGGTGGATTATTCCTTAGTTCTATTAAGCTTTCTAATCTGCTCATGTAACGTGTCGTTAATCGATGACTCTCAAACCAAACGGTCTTAGGGCAACGGGTGAGAAAACACCCCAAGGATTTAAGGACTCAAGCAAACAAAGCAATAAAAGTAAGGATTTTATTTATTATATGAACCACTTTTAGGCGTGAATATTTATGTTTTATGAGGCACAAATACCCGCTTAATCAGAGGGGGGTGTGTGTGTATTTATAAGGCATAAGAATCTTTATTTTTAAACCCTAAGTGTGTGAGTGTATAAAGTGTGCATATTTCATCAAGGTAAAAATTAATATTAAATTACTTTTTCAAATTTTCTTCCTAACCCTGAAATTTAAATAAATAATATTATTTTGACCAAGTATAAGAAATCCTAATTATGATTCTTCTATTTCTTAAAAGTAACTCAAATTCTTAAAAAAAAAATAGGTCAAATATTGTTTCTCCTTTCAAAATGTTTTTAAAAGCAAAGAAAAAATTTTAAAACAAAATGAAAAACAATGTTATGTTAGAACTCTCTCACATGCCTATCTCATGCATTGTCCTCAATGTATAAATAAATGTATAGATACATGAAGAAGAAGAAAGGGAAGAAAAATATTACCTTATGGTGGTGGTTCCGGTAATGGTCGGATTGGGCGAAGCGTTGCTACTAATAAAGATGATGTGGTGGTTCACAGACCCACCTTTACTGGCATCTTTTCTATGCACATAATTACAATGCCCAGTATGAATAGGATCATGAAAGATCCTATCATGAAACTTATTCCCTTTACATAACAAGTTCTGAAAAATCATCACCGAGTCATTATGGTCAATGTCTGTTTCCAATAAAAGAATGTGGCTTGGTAGAATAATTGACTTGGATTCAAGAGTAATAGGTTCGAGAACCATTACTAACTCGAGAAAATTAACTTTGGGTTCGAGAGTCGATTTTGGTTTAAGAGTTGAGTCCAAATTAAAGAATTGAAATTCACATTCTTTTCCTATCAATAGAATGTGACTATCCAAATTTAGCGATTCAATTTCTAAATTTATGGGTATGGGAATAAATGTTGGCTCCGAAAACTAGTCCAAATTGGGTAATGATACCGAAATCAATATAGATTCGAAGATGGAAACTGAATCACAAGGTTTGGGGATCGGGGTCACATTCACATTCAAGTTCAATCTCATTGAATGAAAAACATGTCAATTTATCCAAGGTTTGAAATTAGTCAAGTTCATGTTTGTGTGATGAAATTGAGTCTTGGTTAAAGTCTCCAAGACACCATGATTGTTGATTTTCATCATATGGCTAGGGCAAACAGGAATGGTCGAACATGTGTTAGGTAGAGTTTTTCATTCCTATCTTTCTCTACGTTGCTCAAACGACTCAACTGTGCCTCTAGCCTAATGATAGATTGAAAAAAATATTTTCAGACTAAATCAGATTTTTCATACTCCTATCTGAGTCCACAGGTTTTTCTTCTTGTTGTGGGACTTGGAACATGGAGAAGGGATCTTAGATTTGGAAGTCTCATGGGAATTTTGAGTCCTTCATTTTCAGTTTTTGATCTTGGGACTCAATCATGGCATTTATATTCTTCATCATCTTAGATTTTTCTTCTATGAGTTGATCATGAATAGAAAAATTAGAAGCTGAATGTTGGAATGGTAATTGACAATATGACTCGGGGGAATTGTATCCCTATTGACTCTATGAAGAGTAGTGATGATTATTCTAATCTTGTTCATAATATTGGGACTGGGGCATGTATTTATTCGAATAAGACCAATCCGGAATACTTGGTTGGTTAAAATTATGATATGTCGGGTTGGTAATATCCGAGTCAAAAGATGTCGGGGTGAAGTATGGATCACTATATGCATAGGAATAATTATGATTATAATCCATATCACCAAGATGTTAAAACAAAAGCAAAATAAGCAAACAAACAAAAAAAAATCTAGCCTAAGTTAGGTTAGATTTTAGACCTAGACGACTCCTAACTGGTTAGACTATCCCTGGGGATATATTGTAGAATCTGACCACAAGTTAACTGGTCAGGTGTGGGCAAGATCAGTAGGAGGTATTCGTACTAAGCAACGGACTAATTATGCAAAATCACTGTTCTTCAAGGTTTCGCCACATCAATCTCCAACCTTTGACACTGATTTGGTTCTAAACAATTTCCTCTTAGGTCAGTCTCCTATTGAGTCTGATGTCCCTAGGGCAACATCTACTCAGTTTTAGTTAGGCTTAGGTCAGTGAGTGAGGAGAATGTTTGTGGGCTAAGAGAGGATAATGATTTCCCCACCTTATCTAGTTTATAGGACAAGCCTTTAAATCAATTTAGTGCAGCTTGTACATGTATATGAAAAGTAACACTTAAGCAATATAAACAATTCAAAATTGTTCCTATGCTACATGCTATGTACACATATCTTTGCTCCAGCACTCTTCAACAGTAATGTAAAATGTAAACGAAATTAGACAAATGCTTAAATGCAGAAACTAAACTATTTGTAGCATTTAACAAACATCAATTTACTGTTAAGGTTAGAAAGTACGTACCGTGAGTTAAATAAGAAAATAAATAGCTGCAAAACTTTACTTTGCAATTCAACCAACCTGCAAAAAAATTTAAAGTTAGTAGTTTACTTAGATTGTCACAGGAATGCAGCAAATCTGAGAGCTTCTGGGCTCTACTTTCTTAAGTAGAGTCTAGGGCCACTTATATATCCAATACAGCAAAAATTTCATTGTTGTTAAACATGTACACCAAGAACAGAGAAGAAAATTAATCAATAAAGTAAACAAAAAAAAATTACCTACTGTCCCTCCCAGACAACGACGTCAAAATTTGATTGAGTTCAAACTTGCACATAGAAAATACAGAATTTCAGGAATATAGAAAAGAAGTGTAAGTACTCAATACTACCGCTATAGCAAAGTGGCGATGCGGGTCGTGATCCACAAGGAGAGACTAACGATGGAAGCTTTTTGAAAATTCTCTTTAGTTCACTAAAAAAAAAATTTAAGTTCTTCTCTTGTTCTTTAAAAAAAATAACTTATGTTAAATTGTGAAAGTGGTAGGTTGGAGTAGATGGAAAAAATAGAATATGAATTTATAAAAAAAATTAAAAAGAGTGAATAAAAGAGTTGAGATATGGTAGAGATCTAAACTAAAGGATTAAAAGAAAAAAAACTAAAAGAAATACTTACCTTCTTTTGCTTGATGACTTACCGTGGATCATTGGCACGTTTATCTTGCTTCGGAGGCGATTAACGTATAATCCATAAGATCAAGCTCAGTCCCCATTCGCATTACATTATCAAGACGAACAAGAATGAAATGATACAGAATCTTGCGGAGGAGATCATCATCATGAAATATCAGTGGCAAACACACAACAAGGTTATACCGATACTACTAAATTCACTTAGATACTTATCAAAAACCAAAAGAAGAAGTGAATGAAAATAAGAAGAAAAAGTAACTTTCGATTCGATTAAATAACAATGAAAGAAAAGATGAATACTTATACCGGTGTCATTCTCAGTACAAGCACCTTTTTCATTCCTTCATGAAATTCTTCTCTCCTCTCAGTTACATAAAAAAATAAAAAATTACATTAAAAGAGAAAGAAAAATCTAAATTAAACCTATACAAGAATCTATTCTACTCTTTATTTCCTCGTCCCCTGTGACCTCAGCGTATGCAGGTATTTATAGGGAAAAAAGGATAAGGGAGAACGTAAGAAGATAGGGACAGCAAGCGCCCCTCCCCTCCCTAATTCAAACAGATTGCCGCAGAAACGCGGCTATCATTGGGCCAGGATCTGGGGGCACTCCTTCATTGATCCTTCCCTTATCCTTTTATCTTATGGGAATTTGAATTTATGCTCTATATTTTGGCGATTTATCTTTTCATCCTCATCTCAATTGATAGTGTCTTCAAGCAATCCATTTTTCCTTAAAATTACACGATATGATCTTATCTGATATATCCAGTTTCCAGATAAGATAGCTTCTAGCACCTTTGAATTTGAATCGATCCCCTTTCTTTTAAATTTTTGGATTTAATTTGGATAAATCTGTCACTCTTCCTTTTCTTCTTTAGTTACACTGCATGCTATTAAATATGAAAATACATTAAATAGCAGAGTTTTATTAAAGAATAAATGTAGAAATGTGACACATATGTATGAAAATATGTAATATACGTGTAGAATCAAATAACCTTTTCAAAATAACTTAGATAATTATTTGCTAAAATTATCCTACCCTCTTTATGCCATTATTTTTATGATTGATAAAACTCAAACATTGTATTCTCATACTAATTTTAGTTTGTCATTCAAAAATTTCAAAAAAGGAAAAAAATGTATATATAGATATCATTTTAAATGCTTTGCTAAATAACCCCAATATAATCCTAATTACGATAGTTTTTAACTATGAGGAGAGTAGTCATAATTTTAAAATTACTAAATAACAATTATATATTTTTAAAAT
The DNA here is from genome assembly GCA_038442645.1 of Agave tequilana. Taxonomy (NCBI): domain Eukaryota; kingdom Viridiplantae; phylum Streptophyta; class Magnoliopsida; order Asparagales; family Asparagaceae; genus Agave; species Agave tequilana. Next base: position 13,986 of record JAVJIF010034653.1, read on the forward strand.
TTTAAATTTGGTTTTCTAATATTTATGTTAAAATAACTTTCTCTATATTAAATTTTGTCCTCATTCGATTTTAAATCAAAGTTCTAATGTTAGCACTAACTAATTAGTTTAACTAAATATTCTTATTCAAAGCCTTAACTTGAGATATATATTGATAAGTGTTAAAATTTTAATCAAGATTAAGAAAAATCAAATTGATCATTTATTGAAAGTATTAAAATTCATAGTTCAAGAATAATGTTAGACATGTTAGCACACGGCTTCAATAATGTGTCTTGAATTTTTTTTTTTTTTTTTTGAAAAAAAAATAGTATCTTAACTCAAATTTATATTAAGAGATCTTCTTTGGATCTAACCAGCTTGTCCCTGAGTGAAGCAAAGCTAAGACTTATTATAATAGTAGTTACAATAAAACTAAATTGTAATATGACCAATTTAATCATTTATAAAAAAAAGTGTTGATTATCATAAAGATATTCAAACTAATACCTCCAATTTGAGAAGATTTGAACTAACCACTAAATCCGGTCTTAATGGTTTGGAACATTTAATAGTTACTAATCCCGGATAAGGGGTACAAGGTTCCCGTCACGCCCCACTTCCCAAAATATGGGAAAACAGAGTCGCGACGAGAGTCGGCGACGTATATACGCGAGGAGAATACTCCACGCATACACGCTAAGCCTAAAGGAACCTGAACAAGTTATAAAATCTCTACTATAAATCAAAATCACTGCAATAATGATTGGTTCAGGACTCTCGTCGCAACTCCATTTTCTCATATTTTGAGAAGCGGGGCGTGACAGTTCCTCTTCCAGTTCTCAAAGATTGGTTCAGGACTGAAATTGATTGGTTCTTGGCTCCGTCATGTTAAGAGACTACTAATTGTTGAAGAGAGTCATCACTCAAAATTTCATCCATGATACTCATGATGTTGTGAAAAGACAGTACAATGCCCATACTCGTAGTTTCGAATCTATGTTATACATCAGTGAACTGTTCTTGCATTCTTTCAGTGGCTCTTCCCTGTGAATTGGGAAGCAAAAGGAGGCCTAGAAATTCATACTGATAGCAGCCAACTCCATACAACTACTTTCAGTTTGGTTTGGAAAAATTCCTGTGTTATTTTAAACGTGTTTCATTGTGTTTTTTAACATAGACTGTAACAGTAATTCAAACTTGAGACTTCCCATAATCCAACCCGCGACCATTTACCCTGGGCACTAAGCCAGCATCAACTACAGTTTATCCTTCTCCAGATACTAGAAGATAAGAGATAATGCCTGTGTTTGTTGCTCATTCTTTCACTTTTCTCATTGCCTTTCTGTTATCTGAGAAATTATCCAACTTCTGTCATGTTAGCTTCAAATTGTGAGACTACATAACATTAGCATATGGACTTCATAAATTAAGAAAGAAAAGATACATGCTAATACTGAAATCATAGCTTTAAGGTGGAGAAACCTTCATGTGGTCTGCCACAAAATATGTACTAGTGGACCAACCATGATTACTTCTTAGTGGAGTTTGAAATCTCTTTAGTTTGTGGGGAGGCATGAAAGGCTATTTGCATGTGGACCATAACAATCTCTATGAAATTAATGTTATAGTATGCAAGAAAAATTGCTGGATGATCCCACTTCAAGTTTAGCCAACATACAATATAATCCTGGGCATAGGAAGGCAGGTAAATCTTTTGAAACAAAAGAAAGGAAGACAAGTTTTCTCAAAGGAAGAAGGAAACAAGGCTCAACACATTTGCTCCTTCTTTGATCAAACAAATAAGAATTCAACAAGTCAGAGCCCTTACTCTTCATTTTAACAAACAATTGCCAGCTAATCACCTTCCTATTGAGCTTTATTTCATAATCAAAACCAGAGTTAGGCTCCCCCTCTCTGAGCCCCCCTAATCTTCCATTAGGATCAAATCTTTTAATACACAACTAACTGAAGAAGAAGAAGAAGAAGAAGAAGAAGAAAGGTTCCAAACTAAAGCTCAAACTACTTGAATGCACTCACAGACCTCCCAAACTTCTTTGGCGTCGATCCGGAAGACATCGACATGTCGCCGGACCTCCTCCGGAGCATCTGCCTCATCCCATCTGCCACGTGGACGGCCGGATTCGACCTGAAGTTCCGACAGAATGACATGTGTGCCCCCACAGCATCTTCCACCCCACACCCTTTGCTCCTCCTCCCTCTTCCAACCTCCTCCCTCACCACCTCCGCGCACAGCCCACACAACCACTTGCCCTCGAAATTCGCCTTCACGGCACTTATATACTCTTGGGTGCAGTCCTCTCTCAAGCCACAGCACTCACACTTGACAGACTCAATCTCCATTGCTTGATATGTGCCGGTTGTGATGAAGCTAGAATTTGTACAACAGTAGAGAGGTGCTGGCAGTCAGAATTTATATGGCCCAAGGTGCAGGAAAGGGATGTGAAGAGGAATCAGCCATAATTTCCTCCTTGTTTCAAGGGTAGGATATGGGACAAGTTTAGTGGGGAGAGGCTCATGGTTGGTCTCCTCCAGTTTGTATTATATTCTACTTGTTGGGTCTGAAGATTTGGATTTTTTATACTGACCTCAAGTGTCAGTTGTTTCATTTGCTAGTTGTTTATGATGATGGACAATTTCTATTGTGTTGACATGGTTATTTTGGCTTTGGCTACTCACTCCATGATTGGAATCTGTTGGATAAAAAAAGATTGTAGTTTTTTATGCCTTTTGAGCCTTGGATTATGGTGTTTAATCTATTATCATGTTGAAAAATAATGTGATTCTTAGAATAGATTATATTTGGGTCAATGGAATGGTTCAATAAGATGCCTAATTACTCAAGAGATGATAACTTTTAAGACAAATGTAACTGAAAAAGTGAATATGATGTTGTCATCAAGACAAAAGAAACATAAAAAAATTCTATATAGAATAGAAGTGAAAGAAAAAAACATAGTCACTAAAAGCAAAAGTAGTAATTGTGTCAGCTATTTAGTAGAGAAATACTTATGCATCAATCACAAATATAATCTGATAGAAACAAATAATAAAATATGCCGAAAACTTTGAAGGCCACAAAGAGGTATACTTGTGTGAATGGGAAAAATTTATATTCATCAATCACAATAATAATCTGATGGAAACAAATAGAAAAAATATGCACAGCTTTTAAGACTTTGAAGACCACAAAGAGGGATACTCGTCAACTGGTGAATTGAAAAATGTTTTTATTGATGTTCAGGACTTTCTAATTAACAATCTAAGTGTAATAGTGTGATGGGCATTTCCGCCACAGTTAACTGGGCGCTCCCGATTGATCCTGTCAAAAACACAGAAGAGGAAAGAACATCTTTTAGGTCAGGAACATCAGTGTGGTGCCGGCTGAAGACCCTCGGACATGAAAATAAGTATCCTTATTTGAGAAAAGTAAAGAATACTTGTGTGTGGTATTTTTTGTGGTAATCAGAAGCGAACCTCTTTCTCAATCGAGATCGAGGTGTATATATACCGGTTGGAGTTGTAATTGAGGGCGTGAAAATTTCAGATCTCCATAACTGCAGGATTTGCATGTTGTGATTTTCTCATAACCGCTCAGATCACGCCGCTTGATTATTGGAATCATTACGCAGAGATATCCGCCACCATCCATAACAGTTCATATTGAAGTAGGAGTGTTGCAACGTTTGGAACATGGAGATGATCTGATAGCATAACTGAATCTGTGAATTGCGAGTCCTACTGTTAAAATGTAACCAGCGTAAAAGCGACAGTCTTCGCGGAAGGTTTTCGTTTTAGAGGCTGGGCCTCTGACTAGTGTAATAACTACGCCTGAGTTGAGCATCCGGAGGGATGATTCTAAATCGATGTGGTCACGGAAAGGGACCTGATAGTCGCAGATCCGTGTAGGTAACTCGGAGCGAATGTGAGCTCGGGGCAGGATCCGAAGTTTTTTTTCCTTCGGCCCACATTGGGCCTACTGGAACATGGAGTTCGTTGGTAGCTTGGGATGCTTCTGACACAGCGACACATGTCGTGATCTTGATGAGGGTCGAAATCCAACCACCCCAAATAGCATCAATAATTTCGCACTCAGTTTATTTTTTTTAGTGGTGTTAGCGCTTCTATTTGTAATAGATAAAGAAATCAGGAAGCATGCAGATGAAATACAATATAATATGCTTACAGTGCAGTATATAGCTTTCCCTAACTATATAAGAGCTTACAATTATTCAATAACCTAATGATAAAGAGCATATAAGCATGCTTAATAAACTAAACTTAATGGTTTGCTTATCCAAGAGCAGATCTCACAGATCCACTGTAATCATGCATGTAGATTACCCACCAGCCTACAGTTATACTTCTAAAGTAATCAAGTTGACCTACTCATAGCAATTAGAGTACTAACCTTCATTGATGGCTAACCTTCATTGATGGCTGCTGTCTAGTTTTCTAATTGCGCAATCATTTGCTTCAATAAGAATGAAGATGCCGCAGACAGTGCGCCAGAAAAAAAAAATTCTGCCATTAGCAGTTTATGGTCACAAACTCTCCTTTCATCACCTAATGCTTGAAGCAATCAATTGTATCTGAAGCTGCGAACAAAGCACCTAATTGTATTTCTCTTTGTAGTAGATGTATTCTCTCACATAATCATCAACCTCAGAAATCATGTCCTCAAATGTTTTCACACATCAATTCTAGCTCCTCCCATTCACTGAACTTTCCATTTCTAAGTGTGACCAGGGCTCATAGATACTGTGGTGGGGATTTTCTGCCACAGATGATTGGACGTTCCCGATTGATCCTGTCAAAAACACAAAAAGGAGAACACCTTTCAGGTCAGAAGCAGTAGTGTGGTGCCGGCTGAAGACTTCAGGCGTGAGAATAAGTATTATTGTTTGAGGAAAGCAGAGAATACTAGTGTGTGGTGTTTTCAGTTGTAGTCAGCGGCTCTCTCTTCTCAATCGTGATGGAGGTGTATATATACCTGTTGGAGTTGTAATTGATAGTGCGCATATTCTGGATCTCCATAACTGCATGAGTTACACATTGTGATTTTCTTATAACCGCCCAGATCACACCACTTGATTGTTGGGATCATTACGCAGAGATATCTGCACTATTCATAACCGCACGCATTGAAGTAGGGGTATTGTAACATTTCGAACATGGGATGATCTGACAGCGTAACTAAATCCACGAATCGCGAGGATCCTGCCACTAAGCTGTAACCATCGTAGAAGCGACAATCTTTGAGGAGGGTCTTTGTCTCGGAAATTGTGGCCCCTGACTAGTGGGACGACCTCGTCCGAGTAGAGTATTCGCGGCGGATGTTCTCGGACCGTTGTGGTTTCGAAAGGAGTTCGGGACAAGTGTGGGCTTAGGGCTGGACCCGAGGTTTTCTCCTTGGGCCCACACTGGGCCTGCTGGCATAGCGAGTTCGTTGGTCGCTTGAAATGCTTCTGACGCAGCGGGACACGTATCGTGATCTTGACAAGGATCAAAATATGACCACTACAGATGCCCCCCACTTTCTGCCTTTCTGAAGTCTTCGATTGGGGAGGTGGGAAAACGTAAATGACTTGATCTCCGATTTGGGGCTAGACTTGTCATTTTGTGGTCAGGGAAAAGTGACAGGCACATCTCTTCAAATCTTGCGCATTTAGTGTCACCCTTGACCTGTATAGCCCGCTGTCAAATCATGTGTCTGATCTGTGTGCGCAATAGAGAGATAACTGCCGTTTATGCTGTCAAACCTTGTTGGGATATGTGCGACAGTTCGATCTGAATCGAAGGGACGCTGCAACGCCTCAATTCAAACTCGAGGCCATCACTGCGATGACATCATCTCCCAGTGTATAAATAGAGGGAATACTCAGAGAGAGGATCCTTCTAAAACCTCTAGCTTTCGAGTTCTCCAAATTTTTGCCTCCAAAACGTTCTCGCCCCCATGTTTGTGCTTAGTACTCCAGGTCTCAAGATCGTCAAGATGACGAAGGTAACTGTCGCCGAAGAGAAGAGGAAAGGTAAGAGTGTTGTTGACGAGAAAGGAAAAGATCTGCTCCCCGAACTAGAGTGGAGATGGATTTCAATCCCAAACCATCCATCCTTTCTAGCTAGGAGGAGGTAAATGACTATTTGATGAGGTATCACGGTCGTCTGCTATCGATGATTGCGGTGGAGTTTTGCCCAGCTACGACAAATGTGAAGGTGGCTCCTCCCGCTGGGGTATTGTATTTTCACCCCCAGATCTTGGCCTTGGGGGTTCAATTGCCTCTGGCCTTTTGTTGGAAGTGCGTTAAGGTACTAGCAGGTTTCTCTCACTCGGCGCCAGGCGCGTGACGGACGGTCCTGGCTTTTGAAGTCCTTTGTTGCACCTATGCCCCCTCCTCATATGGGTTTGATGTGTCGCGCCGCCTATGTGATGAGGAAGACTTGGACTGGTGTCCTCTTTTTTAAGCCACGGAGTGGTTGGCAAAAGTTGATTGTCAACTTGGTGGACAACGATCATGAGTGGAATAGTTTCGTGGTCCGACTTTCGGGTCCTTGGGAAGCAGTCTCGAAAAGTGATTGCAGGCTTGTTCATCTTCATGGATTATGGATCCGAGCTTTCAAGTCTCGAACCAGATCTCAGAGCAGGTCAAGGCTCAGTCACTCGGAGGAGGTCAAGGCTCGTGCACTGAAGCTGTACGACATCTCGTATGACTGCCGCAACTGGAGTTGGTTGTTGAATCCGAACAGACCTGCAAAGCTTCCTGCTATTTCGAGACATGCAACTACGGTCTGAGATGATACGGTATCCATGTCCGACACTGACAGGGAAGAGGTTGACAGGGATGTGAAGCAGGGACAGAGCCGGAAAGGGCTTCCCTCCGAGAAGAGAGATGCTAGAATCGACTTCCCTGGCCCATGCCTCCAGAAAGGTAAACATTTCTCTTGCTTTATTTATGTGTGTCATTTCTTCTTGTATCCTGACCTTTGATTTCAGAAAGATCGATCATTGAATTATGGGATATGGCGATGAGGAGCTCGCGATGAGGAGCTGGCGAGGGAGAAGAAGTCCCAAAGGGATTCCACGATAAACGAGCGACATGTTTTCGATAAGGAGGCTGTTCTCGAGACTTGAGTATGCGCGAAAAGTCTTCGACTCCTCGCGTCCTTGAACCTTAGGGCCTAAACCACATCCAACTCACGTGTCCGGATGAGGATTTAGTCTCGATTTCGCCTCAGCAGGAGTCATCATCTGATCCCGGAGTAACGACCGCGGGAGGATTGATATGTCGGAGGTGAAACTTCTGTAGTGCCTGCGAGGGGCTTCTCTGTAATCAAATAAAGGCCAGGCTCTTCAAGCCTCCGCCTCCGGCTCAGGATTGTTCCTGAGATCGCATTGGGTCAAGGCAATTTTCTCGATGGCCTAGAGGAGTTTGAAGCCCTTCCTTTAAAGAGACAGAGGAAGGCGTTGGAGAATGATCTTCTCAAGGTAACTACAGATCCAGGTTCTGCCTTTGGTGACGTGATCTATCTATTTCAGACTGTTTCCTCTATAGCGATGTAGTGTTCGCTTTGGGACACAGACAACTAGCAGGCTGCCTTGAAAGAACAGGATAAGTCCCTCGCTGACTTAAGGAAGTCGGTCAACGAGATATCCTCGAAGAAGGCGGAAGATAAACTCCTCGAGCTACAGGCTGCCATGAAACAAGCCTAACGTGAGGTGAAAGAGGAGTTGTCACGAGTACAGGGTGACCTCAAACTTGCCCTCAAAGAGAAAAACACAGCCAAGGCTGAGCTGGAGCAGGAAAGGATTGGCTCCCAAGGGTGATGGATTGGCTCCGAGGTGGTTTGGAGCAAGCTCTCGCTAAAAGGGATGAGCAGAGACGCGAGTCGATGATGACATGAGAGGCTGCAGGATGAGGTGCTACTCTTCAAGATCGTAAAGTATAAAGAGGGGTATCGCGACTGCTCTCAGGGAAAATCACCGAGGTATTCTCTTGGGGATAAGGAGGAGGTTTTGGTTCAGAAAGCCCCCAAGATGCCCGTCGATGTACCCACCACCTTGGCTGATGCCTCCAACGTGGATGCGGGAGCTAAGGTCAGAGGAGGAGGAACTGAACCGGGTTCTCAGGTTGGGTCTTCTAGTAAACACCATGTGAGTGATGTTTGAGTGCGAAAACTTTGTATGCTTTGATTTTGTAACCCCCTTCCTATTATTAGTAAATATTCCACGCACTTGTTTTGCTTTAAATCTTGCTCTGAGTTCTCATCATTTTTTTTGTTAGGTTGCTGGATATAGCCTTGTGTTTCTGTGAACGTCGGCTCGAAAGTCCCTCTGGTTCCGAACTTGACCTTGGTTCCTCGTGGCAGTCCAGGGGATTATCCAAGTTATCATGGTCACTCTGGAAGCACTTCTGATGATGGAGATTGCGAAGAATGTCTTGATGGTCCTGTTGATTTCTACAGCTTTGCTTATTATGATGATCCAAATGCTTCTTCGTCTGGAGTCAGTGTGAATCTCGGTGAGGAGCCCGGATATTTGCTGAATTGTTTGCGTGATAGGCGAAGAGCAGTAATGGAGGGGCGCCTTCGGCTTGTTCTCCTTATTGAGACTGAGATTGCACTGTATGACCAGATTATCTCGCAGCTAGATTGTGAACTGACTCATAGTACTGACTCATAGTAAGAAGATCGAAAGGAACCTCTATGACAAGTGGCATCAATCGGCTGCAAAGTCGATGGACCAACTGCGACGGTTGAAGGGTTTAAAGGACAAGAACCGTCTTCTGAATGAATCCGTTCAACGTAAGACGCACGAATTGAATGAATTGTTGGTTGTGAAGCAGCGCCTGGATGAGATGTTCATAAGCAAGCAGAATGCCATTAACTTTTCCCGATCTCAGTTGGAGAAAGGCACAACAAGAAAACCACAAGCTTCGATTTCGGTTCATCAGTTGGAGCAAGAAGCCGAGCAGTGAGGGCTGAATTTGATTAAGTTAAGAACTGAGGCGCTCTTCCGCGGGAAAGAGCAAAGAGTTAAAGACATCCGTCATAAACTAGATGAACTCCGCTTTCAAATTCGGACAGAGGATGCAGTGGGAGGGGTGGATAGAAATGTAGACTTTCATTTGGCATCTTTCTTTTAGATAATGTATGGACGAGTAACAAAGACAAATTTGGGTTTCAATGTTCTTTCTGATCTTCAGATGAGCCTCGTGTAGATTCTAGTCAGGACGAGAACCCGCTATAGGCTATAAGGGTAGCCGTCGGGAGGACCTCCGTCTTTCAAGAGAGCCTCCGTATAGACCTTAGCCGTTAGGGTGAGGACCCGATATAGGCTGTAGGAGTGATTGTCAGGAGCGCTTCCATCTTTCTTTCAAGATAGCCTCTGTGTAGGTCTTAGTCGTCAGGGTGAGGACCCAATATATGCTGTATGAGTGATTGTCATGAGCATTTTTGTCTTTCAGGAAAGCCTCCATATAGGTCTTAGCCGTAAGGGTGAGGACCCGATATAAGCTACATGAGTGCCCGTCATGAGGGCTTCCGTCTTTCAGGAGTACCTCCGTGTAGGTCTTAGTCGTCAAGGTGAGGACCCTCTATAGGCTGTAAGAGAGCCGTCAGGACTTCTTAAGGAGTCTTCGTGTAGGCCTTAGTCGTCAGAGTGAAGACACGATATAGGCTATAAGGGTAGCCGTCAGGAGGACCGTTGTCTTTCAAAAGAGCCTCTCTGTAGACATTAGCCATCAGGGTGAGGACCCAGGTTGTAGATTGACCATTAAGAGCGCTTTTATCTTTCAAGAGAGCGTCCGCGTAGGGCTTAGCTGTCAGGATGAAGACCCGATATAGGTTGTATAAGTGACCGTCAGGAGCGCTTCTGCTTTTTAGGAGAGCCTCCGTGTAGGTCTTAGCCGTCGTAATGAGGACCCAATTTAAGTTGTATAAGTGACCGTTAGGAGCACTTCTATCTTTCAGGAGAGCCTCCATGTAGGTCTTAGCCGTCAGGGTAAGGACTCGCTATAGCCTGTATGAGTGACCGTCAGGAGCGTTTTCATCTTTCAGGAGAGCCTCCATGTAGGTCTTAGCCGTCAGAGTGAGGACCCGCTATAGGCTGTAAAAGAGCCATCATGAAGACTTTCATCTTTCAGGAGAGTCTCCGTGTAGGCCTTAGTCGTCAGAATGAGGCCCCCTATAGGCTATAAGAGAGTCATAAGGAAGACTTCTGTCTTTCAGGAGTCTCCGTGTAAGCCTTAGCCGTCAGGGTAAGGACCAAATATAGAATGTAGAAATAACCATCATGAGCATTTCTGTCTTTCAGGAGAGCCTCTCTGTAAGTCTTAGCTGTCAGAGTAAGGACCTGATATAGCTGTAAGAGAGCTGTCAAGAGGACTTCCGTCTTTCAGGAGAGTCTCCGTGTAAGCCTTAGCCATCAGGGTGAAGACCCGCTATAAGCTGTAAGAGAGCCGTCAGGAGGATCTCCGTCTTCCAGGAGAGTCCGTGTAGGTCTTAACTATCAGGGTGAGGATCTACTATAAGCTATAAGAGAGGCGTCAGGAAGACTTCTATCTTTCAGGAAAGTCTCCATGTGTGCCTTAGCCGTCAGGATGAAGACCCGCTATAGGCTGAATAAGAACCATCAGAAGGACTTCCATCTTTCAGCAGAGTCCCTATGTGGGCTTTAGCCATCAAAGTGAAGACCCACTATAGGTTGTAAGAGACATCAGGAGGACCTTCCTCTTTCAGGAAAGTCTTTGTGTAAGCTTTAGCCGTTAGGGTGAAGACCCATTATAGGTTGTAATAAAGCCATCAGGAGGACTTTTTCCTTTCAAGATAGTCTTCATGTAGGCCTTAGTCGTCAGGGTGAAGACCCGCTATATGCTGTAAAAGAGACGTCAGGAGGACTTGCATCTTTCAGGAGAGTCTCCGCATAGGCCTTAGTTGTTAGGGTGAAGACCCGCTATAGGCTGCTGAAGTAGAGTTGAGGAAGATGCTTGTGTTTGGAGTGGGGAGAAGTGGTTTGCAATGATGATTCTTTACATTGAAATAATTGATTGTTTACACAATATCGTTTCAGATGAAAAGAATTTCATTGCTTGTCGAGTATCTTCTCGTCTTGGTCAGCTAAGTGTAGGAACCTTTCTCTTTTTGCAATCACGGTGTAGGGACCTTCCCAGTTAGCTTCGAGATTTCCCGTATTTTTTCTCTTTGATACTCTGGATGGCGTGTCTCAAAACTAGATCTCCGATCTAGAATTCCGAAACCTTCACCTTCTTGTGATAGCAACCTTCATTAGTTGTTGGTAGGTTGTGATCTGAATTGTAGCATGTCTCCGCCTTTCTTCAAATTGATCTTGTACCAATCAAAGTTGAGTAGTATTCTGATCCCAATTGACTTCGACATATAAACATCGATCGAGATGATGGCCTCCGTCCCTAGGCTAACAAGAATGAAGTCTCACTCGTGGGGATGTGCTTCATGGTTCGGTATACTCAGAGCACCGCAGGAAGTTTCTTGACTCATTTGCCCTTAGTCTTATCGAGGTTCTTGCACAGACTGTTAAGGATGGTGTGATTGCTTATCTTCGTTTGACCATTGCACTGTGGATAGTATGGCATAGAGAACCGGTAGGCGATCTTGTACTTGGCACAGAAGGTAACCACTTTCTTACTAGTGAAATTTGTCCCGTTGTCAGAGATAGTGTGTGGTAGGTCGAAGTGACATACAAAGTTTTGCCACAAGAACTTGACTACTTGCTGCCCAGTGACTTCGGAGAGGCACAACTTCTATCCACTTGGTGAAGTAGTCGTTTGCGACTAATAGGAACCAAAATTGAGGTTGTGCTCGGGAAAGTGGGCCCACTACATCCCATCCCTATTGCATGAAGGGCCAGGGACTCTGAATGTATGGAGGTCTATACTCGGCCTGCTCGAGGAAGAAGCGAACATTTGGCATTGCGGGCACTTCACATACTCCTTGGTGTTCTTTAAACATCTTGGGCCAATATTACCCTAATTGATGGCTTTGTGAGCGAGAGACCTGCCTCCCGCGTGGTTCCCACAATCATCATGAATCTCTTGCATCACTGTCTTGGTTTCGTTCGGTCCGAGACACCTTAAATAAGGGTCAGAGTGAAACTTGGAGTAGGATTTCTTGTACAGGACATTCCCCAGAAAAATGTATCTGGTGGCCAAGTGCTAGAGCTTCTGTGCTTCATCTTTGTCGTCGGGCAGCACCCCATCCTTCAGATAGGCGATGATGGGGTCTCTCCATCTCGGGGAGGTGTCTAAGCAGAGCACCTCATCGCCTGATCATTGGATGCTAGGTTTTGCAATGTGCTCGACAGGGATCTCTCGTCAAAACTGGTGCTTAACAGCCGATCACAGATAGGCCAAGAAGTTGGCGTGGTTGTTTTTCAATCGAAAGATCTGCTTGAAGTTGCAATGGAGAAATTTTAACTTCAGGTTGAGGACGAGCTGCAGGCATGCTGCCATTCGCTCGTCCTTAACTGTGTACTCCCCATTGACTTGACTCACCACCAGTAGTGAGTCGCAATAGACCTCAACTCTGGTGACTCCAAGTGTCGTAGCCATCTTGAGACTGGGGATGACAACTTCATACTCGGCCTCATTGTTGGTGGCAGGAAAGCCTAGAGTGAAGACTATTTGATGATGGATCCCTTCGAAGTCATGAGGACGATCCCGATCCCAGAACCCTTACTGTTCGAGGCTCTGTCTATGTTTAGGCCATCCTTCCAAGAGGTCGCTCTAGCTGATGCTCCCGGAGTGAACTCAGCAATGAAGTCTACCAAGACTTGCCCCTTGATTGTTGTTCTCAGTTCGTACTTGATGTCGTATAGTTTTAGCTCTGTGGAACACTTTGCTACCATCTGGTGGTTTGTAGCTTCTCCACAATGCTTCTCAGAGGGTGCTCGTTAGCACAATTATCTGAAAAAATTGGAAGTAGTACTTCAGCTTTCTCGAAATGATGCAAAGAGTAAGAAACATCTTCTCCATTCTCTGGTATATGCTTTCAGCATCGAACAGAGATTTGCTGACATAGTACACATGTTTCTGAACGCCTCTGTCTTCCCGAACCAAGGCTCTGGTCACAGCTGACTCTGATACCACGAAGTAGAGGAATAGAGTCACTTCGGTGATGGGCTTGGATAGGAGAGGAGGAGAGGCCAGATACTTCTTCAGGATTGGATAGGAGAGGAGAGGCAAGTACTTCTTCAGGCCTTGGAACGCGGCTTCACATTCTTCATTTCAGCAAAAATCTGCTCCGTTCTTCTTAATAGCTTGGAAGAACAGTTATATTTGTCCGTAGATCGACTAAGGAATTGGTTCAATGCTGGGAGGCGTCCGTTCAGCATCTGGACCTCCTTGACACGTGACGGAGACTTTATGCTCATGATGGCGGACATCTTGTTGGGGTTAGCTTCAATGCCCTGCTGGGTAATCAATAACCCAAGAACTTTCTGGAGGCCACTCTGAAGGCACAGTTCCTGAGAATGAGCCGAACTTTATACTTCCGGAGGCAGTCGAATGCCTCGCTCAAGTGTTGCAAGTGGTTGGATACCGGAGGCCCTTCATAAGCATGACATCGACATACACTTTCACGGTACGTTCGATCTGCTCCTTGAAGACCTTGTTGACCATCTGTTGGAAAGTTGCTCGGCATTCTTCTATCCGAAGGGCACACCTTGTAACAAAAGATCCCTCGATCGGTGATGAATGTCGTCTTGTCCCATCAGGTGGATGCATCTTCATCTGGTTGTATCCTGAGTAGGCGTCCATGAAACAGAGTAGTTCATAACCCGCCTTGCATCCACTTGTTGATTAATACTCCGCAGGAAGGAAGCTGTCTTTGAGACAGGCCTGGTTGAGGTTGGCAAAGTCGATGCAAATTCTCCACTTGTCGCTTCTTCTTCACCAGGACCGGGTTGGCGAGCCAATCAGGGTAGTATGTTTCCCTGATGAAGTTAGCTCGTTCTAACCAGTCGACTTCTTCGCTGAGGGCTTGGCACCGTTTGGTGTTAATCTTTCTCGACTTTTGCTCGACCTGCTTGATCTCTGGGTCAATTGATAGCCGATGGCAGATGATGGATGGATCGACTCTTGCATATCTGTGAGAGTCCAAGCAAACACATCTAGGTTGTTCGATAAGAAATCTTCCGATCTGGAGGGCTCGATCCGGATGCAATGGGTCCACATGGATCAGTTCGGCATCTTCCTCAAATCGGTTGATCGGAGCTTCTGCCTCATCGAAGGAGTCCGCTTCGGGGCCTCCACCGCTCTGTAATTGCTATTGATCGGTGGGTTGCCTCTGCTTCTTTTTCGGAGAAAGGTCTTGAACAGAGACGGCCTCACATTCCTCGATGTCCATCCGAACCTCTTCTGAGCAATGGTGGCAGTACTCTGAGACACGACTTGGTCTTCTCTTATGTCCATGATCCCTGTCGGAGTTGGAGACCGCAGAAGTTGGTGATAGCTGAATGGGACAGCCTTCATCATATGGATCCATGGGCGCTCGAGGATCACATTGTGGGAGGACGTGACGTTGATCACGTAGAACTTTGTGATGACATTGTACGGGTCAGCACGAACTGAAAGTGCGATAGTACTGGGAGAACGGGTCTCATTTCCATCAAACTCGTACAGATTCGACTGGGTTTAAGGACAGATCATTGCCCGAGCTACCTCCAGAGTGTCTTCCATTTTATATAGAGTGCTCCTATACCGGATGTTAACGCTGCTTCCGCTGTCGACAGAATTGTGGAGACTCGACAACTTTCGATGTGTATGGTAACGATTAGGGGTGTGCGGGAAGTGCACGGCGCAGTCATCGGCTTCGGAGAATGAGATAGGCCTACTCGGGAATGGAGACGGGCCGATCAGCACGGTTGGGTAGTTGCTTCACGGGCCTCGTTGATGTAGATGGCCCTCTCTCTCGAGGTGGTGTCCTCTAGTGGGCAAGCGTCAAAAATGACATCGACCTCTAGGTTGTTAACAAGAGCGTGGTTTGCAACATTCCTCTGTTGCTTATCTTTAGTGGTCTTCTTTTGCACCTTGACTTTTGAGGGCTGACCAGCGTTAAGAATGAATTCCTTGAGGTATCCCCGATTGACAAGTTCATGGAGCTGCTTTCGGAGGGACCAACAGTCGACTGTACGATGGCCCATCCCGTCATGGAAAGTACAATAGTCATCAGCTCTGGAGCCCTTCGGGTTAGACGAAAGTGGTCTCGGACGCCTCAACCAGGATTGGTCCTGGATGGCGCTGAAGATCCGATCGATGGAGATCTTAAAAGAAGTGAAGTTAGTGTCAACCTCGTAGACCTCATTGGGGTTCTGGGAAGAACTCAGTTGAGATTGTTTCTTGAAACCGTCCGGCCCCCGGTTCTAGTTTTCTTCAGAAGAGCAGATGGTTGCTATGCCTTCTCTCCCTCGCTATCCTACTTGGAAAGTCGGCTCGTTGAGTCCCGTGTCACTTCTTCCAGCTGAATGTACTTCTGGGTCGAGATAGGATGTCCTTCATGTTGGTGATGTTGTGCTTCACCAAATGATTGTAGGAGTGGTCAATCGGCAGTTCGCAATGAATGCGACTGCAGCAACATTGCTACAATATAAACCATGGTCATCTGGTTTTGAAAATAACTGATATAGTGTTTGAGGGTTACTCATGCCTTCATCTTGATGGTGAGGTGATTGTTGTTTCTCTTGAACTCTTGTCACGAGGCATATTGGTTGAAGAAGGCATCACTAACCTCCCCAAAGCTTCAAGAGACCGCGACAGGAAGGAATAGAACCAGTCTAAGCCCGTGCCCTTGAGGCTGAAAAGAAACATTCGACACATGAGGTGGTCATCGTGGGAGTGGACCGCCATCTTGACCTGATAGGCTCGGAGATGTTGGACGATCGGTTACTCTGGTGTAGCAATTGAAGCTTGGTATCATGAACTTCTTCAGGAATCGATTGGGATGTGATTTCCTCCGAATAAGGAGAATCAGAAATTCGCAAGATAGATGACCCTGGGCCGTCATGGGATTGCGGCGTGTTTGTGGATGCGCTTCTGGACCATTTCCACGAGATCCCTGATGCGAGGGGTCTTCGTGACCTTGGAGGACTAGCTCTCATCGGAGCGTTCCTCATAGTGTGGGGACGCAGATCGGTGACATCTTCGGCTGTCCCCAGGGCAAGCAGTATCTGTTGTGCGCAGCTATGAGGGATGAGTGTGGGACTCCTCATTTAAACTCCCAGGCTCTTTAGAGTACCTCGACCTGAGCGAGGAGTTGGTTCTAGACGCGCGTAGCGGCATCCCTCTCTAGGGTGGATTTCTCGCGTTCGCGGGCCGCCTCCGCCTCTTGCTCGTCTAGTCGCTTCTGAGTTGGACTAGCATTTGAAGGAGTTGTCCTCTAACAGGCAGCCAAGATTCATGCTCATTGGCTGCTTCTCTGGAGTAGTCGCCTGGGACGAAGGCTCCTCGTTGACTTGTTCAAGAACGACGTCGGGATTTGAGGGATGTAGATCAGCAGGACTCGTACCCTCGTTGATGATCTTCTTACCTTTGGCGGCGGTAGACCCGGCAGCGGTCTGCGAAGAGGCTTTTTTTAAGGGCCATCGTCGTTGGCGGGGCTATTTGTGAAGGGATTTTTAAAGGTAGAGTTTGGCGAAAGGGAGGAAACTCTGCGCATAAACTCAAGAGATCTCAATGAAAGCACCAATGTGGTGGGGATTTTTCGTCATAGACGATTGGACGCGCTTTCGATTAATCTTGCCAAAAACACAAAAAGGAGAGCACCACCTTTCAGATCAGGAATACCGGTTTGGTGTCGGCCGAAGACCCTCAGGCATCAGAATAAGTATCTTTATTTGAGAAAAGCAGAGATACTAGCATGTGGTGTTTTTGGTGGTAACATAAGCTCTCTTCTCAATCGAGGTGCATATATACCTGTTGGAGTTATAATTGAGGACGCGTAAATTCTGGATCTCCATAACTGCATGACTTATACGTTGTGATTTTCTCATAACTGTCAAATCACACAGTTTGATTGTTGGGATCATTACTAGAGATATCTGCCATTATCTATAATGGCCCGCATTGAAGTAGGGAGATTGTAACATTTCGAACGTGGGGATGATCTGACATCGTAACTGAATCCATGAATCGCAAGGATCTTCCACGAATCTATAACCAGCGTAGAAGCGACAGTCTTCGCGGAGGGACTTCGTCTCGAAAATTGGGGGCCCTGACTAGCGGGAAGGCCTAGTCCGAGTAGAGTATCTGTGGTTGATAATCTCGGACTGGAAGGTAGCTCGGGACAAGTGTGGGCTCGGGGCTGAACCTGAGGCTTTCTCCTTGGGCCCACATTGGGCCTGCTGGCACATCGAGTTCTTTGATCGCTTGGGATGCCACAAAGCCCCACTCACACAAATCTCAATTGAACAAATGGATAACTCTGAGCCATCTAAAGGAGAACGCCAGGTGACCAACCCGACCCATGTGGGCTCGCTCTTGACATCTTCTTGCCTAGGGTTAAGGTTTGTGAACAAGAAGCAACAAATCGACCATGCACATGCTGTTCTTTGCTCATGTTGACAGTGATCGTCGACGCATCACTTTCCCTTTGGGGCTCACAGAGGTAGCCGCAAATTTGGCTCCTCTTGCTTCAGTGTCCAAAAATGGAAGAGCAAACTATGATGAGAGAAAGTGATATGGTGAAAGATAAGTCTGAAGAAACTTTCAAACAACTCTACTTCTTCATTGCAGACTTCCAAATAAACTAGACAAGAAGCAAATATGGTCTCATAATTTCAGCCAAATTCTCACCAACATGAAGTCCTAGGGGATCAGTCACCTGAATCTGAGACATAATGTAATCTCACTCACCAGCATTATGTGCACCATTTCCATCAAGTTAAAGGACAAACAAGTTCTGGTTGTAGAACCTTTTTCCTGAATTCATCACACCATGTAAATGATGCATACTGCCCTATGATATGTGAGTGCCTCATAGTCAGTCATATTTTCATATATATCGAAGGCAAAACCCTCAGCTTTCTCCTACTCAGACATTTTATTCAACTCTCAGCCACCAAAAGAAAAGCTGTAGTAATTTTTATTTGTCTCATACCCCTAATGGTCTTGAGGTTCTCTCTTTATTTTAATAGGTTAAGCTCATGCCTGCATTAAAATTTTGTGTTCTGCCATTAATCATGGTATTATTATCTTCACACCAATTGTTCATAACTCAATGATTTCCCACATGGGTGTTGTTTTGGTTTCTCCCACATCATCATAGAAAATTTGATACATTTCAATGTCTTATTCAATGCCACCCACATGCACCCACATGCTTTTGTTCTACAAAATATGGTGTACCAAACCCAACTCAACCAACTCCCTTTTCCACTTGCAAATCATTTGCCAGCCCTCAATAGATACAATCATAATATGTGCATCAGCATATCGCCACAAAGCCTCCCAACCCTACTCCATAACCTATCTGGATACTCAGATCTCTGCATTTTCCAGTTCTTGTTGTGTTTGGTCACATAAGAAGTGACAAGGAAAACGAAACAGAGTAAGAGAAGGAAATGGAACTGCTGCTTTCATTCTATTGATGTTTCTAAGTGCGGCAAAATTTCAGCAACTCCAAACTAGAAAGCCAGCTAAAGTCTTGGTTTTTCGCCTAGATTCAAAGGGAAGAAATTTCTAACTTGCCATTCTTGAACCAAACAAACCTAAGACTTGTTGTGTGTGTGGGTGCATGTCCACATGCATATATGTTCTTAAACCATTAGGTTTATAAAGTAAATAGTTTATTTATCAACAAACAAACAGTCAACCTCGGGATTACCCTCAATTTTTTTAACATCTGAATTCAACCAGTTAGAATGTATTTCACTGTAGCATCAAAGTTCAGGAATAAAAACCTATACAGACAAGAAGGACAATGAAACTGAGTTCACAGAACATACTACCCCTTTCCTTCCACATAACGTCCAAAGTTAGCAGTTGATTGTACATAAGTGTTAGAACCTTTGATGATTGATATTAAACTCATAATTTGGATATTTACTCCATGTCAAGTGAGGCATGAGATTTCATAGCAAAAGCTCTAGCATATCTTTCCTAAATCTAAACAATCTATAATTTAATGGGAGCAAAAGCTTCATCATATCTTTTTAAATCAAAACGATCTATAATTTATGTGACACTGAAGGAATTTAAACCCATAAAACTGTTAGGTTCTAGTCTCATTTAAAAAAACTGAATGTTTGACAAATATGTGTTTATTCAAGGGGGGGGAAAAAACTACGTGCCTATTTTCCCTAGGAAACGATACAACCTCTTCTTGTCATGCTGTATAATTATAACTGGATGGCACAAATTCATATAACAGAATGCTATTGAGCAGTTCTAGCAATAAGAAAGCTGGAAATACTTCAACCTCTGTGATTTTTAAGAAGAATGCACGAAACTGTACTACGAAAGTAGAAAATAAGGGATCCAAATTCCAAAAAATAATACCAAAGATTTTAAGAATAGGAAGAAAAAATTAACTTTTAACTATCTAATACAAATGTTCAAGTAGTTGTGACCAATTTAAGTCCAATTTTGTTACACGAGGTCCAACCTTAGCACAGACCAAGAGATACTGTTAAAGTTCTCATTGTCATCATCCACCTGGTAATCATAAGTTTTTAATTTTTAACTGCCATAAGTGTATCATTAAGAACAAACGTAAGCTGAAAATTATTATGGACTTAATGGGTAGCTAACAAACTAATGCAGAAGGGCGATTTAAATACTACAGCTATGGAGGTATAAACGAAAAATCACATGAATTGTTTTTCCACCTAGAAAGTTATTAATGGCCATCGGCTAATGACAATCATAGGTACCTAGGTGAATGAGCTCAAAGGTTCTTCAGTGAGTTGTTCTGTAAACACCTAAGCTTATCATATACCTCCCAGTTTCATAAAACTACAAGGCTTCCCCACTATCCTACTGTTATACTTATAGCAGTAGTTACTGCAAAAGAAAGACGGAGCTGTCCAAAGGAATGTATACAAAGGCCAGCATGTTTCCATGCAAATAGTTTACATCATTTGGAGTTTAGTGATCCCTGTTACAGGAGTGGATCAGTTAATGGTCGTTAAATTCTATGGAATATCCAGGAGAATATACTTCCAAAGTAGAAAAATTATGCAATATGGAAATTATGAATTAGAGACAGATATGAACATACACCATATTCATTGAAACTTTACCCTTATATATATTTTTTAAATTAAAATCTTTTTACTTTCAGAAACAATGGGAATTTATGATAGATCTAAATTCATATAAAATTATGAACTCTGAAGTCTGAACAGTACTAGACATAAATAAGGTTCATGTACAAAGTTAAGGACTCAAAAAGTAAGATATTTACAGTTTCTCATATCTTTCTAAATGAGAAGGTACAGTGGAAAATTTATCATGGCCTTAATGTGAGAATATCTCTCTGCTCTAACAGTTAGTGGAAAACTTAAGAAGCTGATGCAACAGAAAAAGTGTTGTAATGATACACGTGTACCCGCTGCATGAAGTTAAAGCATAGAACCCATCTTCAAGATTTACTTGAGCTGTAAAAGTGAACTTCGTCTTCTTTAGAGAACTGCACATCCATTCGCCATCAGGCAATAAAAATACGTATCAACAGGATCAGTTATTTGAGCTTCTGACTACAAGAAATTCAAACAATGTATTCTCACAGAATCAAGGCCAGTTGCAGCTTTGAAACTGTAGCTCAATTTTGTCTGCTCATTGTTCATGCCCTTGCGTAAGAGCGTTAAAGCTTAGCTCAGCTTTGTTTGCTCACTGTCCATGTCCTTAGTATCTGGGCTCTCCCTAGGAAGAAGGCCCAGCAAGGGTAGAGGAAGCAAAGAGCTGAGATTGCAAATAGTAATCAAGAGAGCGAGATTGCTGAAGCTATCCTTGGTGACGCCAAGAAATTGAGTTAGTCCAGCACCAAGCAGGCCACCAGTTACACTTCCCCCATTTGAAATGGACATCAGGGTTGCAAACAAAGTTGCTTCCATGCCAGAAGGGCATAATCTTGCAGCTAATACCAAAACCGGCATGAAAGAAGCCTGTTGATATAAATCACATGCTAGTCATATATGGCATATGATGAGAATAATGGTAGGCAGGAGCCTAATAAACTTGAGAAAAGAAGGAAAATGCCAAGTAGAAACTTTCACACCCTAATTAATCTCTGCTGATAGTGCAGTTAGATAGTTAATTCATTCTGATCAAGGCAAATAGATTTCCAGGGAATGGTTTTGAAATTTGCTTTTCTAGATGTTTCAGAGGCTTTGTTACATAGTTTAGCTTCAGTAATCTTAATAAATTATACATAAAAAAAATTCCTCTAGGTTCGCCCAAGTTTTCAGGGGCATCCTATGCCATTCCTGGAGGACAAAATGTCTACAAAGTTTTTTCAAACTTCCACTTCTCAACTACGTCATCTTTGTGGGTTGTGCAAATTTATAGACAGTTGTCCTCATAATGCAATACCTATAAAAAATGAATAAAAAAGTAACTTCTGGCGTGCTTGAAATTATAAGCTTCCGTTTCCTCCCTCCATTCACAAGATGACTGCTCGATAGCCTGGAAGTACACTTGTTTAAAGCTCAAGAATCTCAGAAAATTAGATTCATCTCTACTCTAGATAAGAGTGCAAAACCCTTGGGACACTAAAAACAGAAAATTCAGAAATGCAAGCTCTGTTTTCAAGGCAAGCATGTGGCACAGGTTGTCCAACAGAATTACAGAAGGTACAGTGGAGACATGAAAATGGGATTTATTAGGATATATAGGTAACTGAACTTAGATTAGAACTCTGAAGATATATGATTCAACCAAAAACGTGCAAATAAGTAGTTATGACAATATGCCCACTATGTTGATAGACCTGTCAAATATGTTTAATATAACCTAAAAGTGAAAACTCCAACTAGAATTTTAGGTCTAATCATATTTGTACACTTAGTCATCTTTTCTTTTATTCCATGTGGGACTAAACTCATTTTTGCCTTTTGTCATAATCTTCACGCTCAAGTAGATTTGAGACACTTAAATCTCAATAATCTCCATCTTGACTTGAATCTAATCAAGAACCCAGAATGCTCAAATCTTAATTGAACCCCCTTTTTTACCGCATTTACTCCATGTCCACCTTAGACCAATTATCAAACCCTTTTTGCTATAATACAGCGAGAGCATTTAAAGATTCAAAATAAAAGAAACAATACCAGAAGAAGAAAACACATCAATTTACATGGCTCAGCTCTTCTGCCTACATCCACGAGGGCATATCTTTGAGATTTTACTATAATAAAGAAAATAGATTACAAAACTTGTTGGGAATTTTGAGATCTATTTCCTAATAACACATGCAATTATATAATATATTAACTTAAATTTAGTAAGCATAAGCATGAATTTTCTAGCATAAATATTTTTTCAAATAAAAATATTAAGAAAAAGAAAGTTGGTCTGGGTTTAGAAGTTGTGAAGCACTACCTTAGAAGATAATAGGACCCGTCTCTTCATCTAGACGTTGAATCGGTCATGTTCCCTAGTGGTAAAAGCCTCCCCCCGATAGATCACCAGCACTTGCCCTTGAACGAAAGAGCAAGTTTATACTTAGATGAGAAGTTGTTGCCCAAAGAAGTACAACAACAACTAAGCCATTTGTCTCAAATTTTGGGGTAGGCTACATGAACCAAAAGAGAATTACGCCGGATCGGGCACATGGATTAGCTTTCTCCACTCATTCCTATCGAGCAATATGTCTTTACTAAGACCTTTAGCCTCTATATCTTGTCGTATTACCTTCATCCATGTTTCTTCGATCTCCTATGCGCTCTTTTAACTTGCCCTAAATTGATACACTCTACTCGCCGGACTGGCGCATCTGTAGGTCTACGTCGCACATGACCAAACTATCATAGGCGGTTTTCTCTCATCTTCTCTTCTATAGAGGCTACACCTATCTTAGTACGAATATCCTCATTTCTCACCTTATCTCTCCACGTGTTACCACACATTCAACGAAGCATGCGCATCTCTGGTACACTCATCTTCTGGGCATGATATCTCTTTATAGCCCAACATTCTGTATCATATAACAAAGCTGGCCTAGTAGCAGTCCGATAAAACTTTCCCTTTAGCCATAACGGAATGTTACGATCACATAAAACTCCTATTGCGCTCCTCCATTTCAACCAGCCGGCTTGAATCCTGTGATTGACATCACTATCGATCTTCTCATCCTTTTGGATAATAGAACCCAAGTACTTAAAACAACTGTTCATCGGTATTTCTTGTCCATCTAGTCTCACAATATTATAATCTCAGATTCCATGTTTACTGAATTTACACTCCATATACTCTGTTTTGGCCCTACTTAATCTAAAACTTCGAGATTCTAAAGTTTGTCTCCATAACTCTAATTTGGCATTTATCCCAGCTCTCGTCTCATCGACTAGGACAATATCATCAGCAAATAGCATACACTACGGTATCTCATCCTGAATAGCTCTAGTAAGCTCATCCATCACCATGACAAATAAGAATGGACTCAATGCAGATCTTTGATGCAATCCATTTGTGATAAAAAAATCACTTGTTATGTCTCTACAAGTTCTGACATTTGCTACTACTTCATCATACATATCCTTAATTATGTCAATATATTTCTCTTCCTCTCTCGAAATTGCTCTATAAGTTGACGAAGCAAATGAACAGCCTCTGTCGTCGATCTCCCCGACATGAACCCAAATTAGTTCTCTGATATTGTAACATTCTATATTAAGCTGTGTTCAATTACCCTTTCCCAAAGCTTCATGGTGTGACACATAAGTTTTATTCCACGATAGTTTGAACAACTCTGAATATCACCCTTGTTCTTATAGAGAGGTACTAAGGTACTCTTCCTCCACTCATTTGGCATCTTTTTAGTTAGCCAGATCTTATTAAAGAGGTATGTCAGCCATCTCACGCCCACCTCTCCTAAGCATCTCCATACCTCAATAGGAATTCCATCTGGGCCAACAGTTTTTCTTGACTTCAACTTCTTCAAGGCCTCGTTAACTTCAGATTCGCTAATTCTGCGCATATAATTATGGTTCATATTCTGGCACTGAATGGTAAGATCATCTAAGTCTTGAGTAAAACTACCATTGAACAATTTGTCAAAATACTCTCTCCATCTTTCTTTGATTTCTTCATCTCGAACTAGAACCTTCTGATCCTCTTCTTTAACACACCTCACAGTACATAAGTCTCTAATCTCTCTCCCTTGTTCTAGCAATTTTATATATATCCTTTTCAACCTCTTTGGTGTCCAACTTCTCATACACTTCTTTGTACACTTTAGCTTTTGCATTCTGAACAGCTTTCTTAGCCTCTTTCTTAGCTAGCTTATACCTGTCAAAGGCCATGCTCACTTCTTTGTTGCCCAAAAAAGTAGATAACCAAAATTTGATGTAATAAATCTCCTAAAAGTAGTGTAAAGAAAGAATAGACTTCTTGTAGAAACTTTAACAGAGGGAGAAAAGTAGAATATAGATCTATTTTTTGTGTCCAGAATGAAGGAGGGAGAGGCTCCTTTTATAGGCTCAAGGCACCCCCTAATAAACAAAAAAATAAATATTGAAATTAAATGTTGAAAAGGTCATAATTTAAATCAAATAATAAATGAGATTAAAACCGGTTTTTAAAAAAATTGATGAAAATGTCTCCACGTTTTCAACATGAAGGGACTTGGTGTTTGGTTCAAAACACCAAACACCAAAACAAAAAAAATTGATTTTTCCCAATAAAATTTGCAACAATCCCTACAAAAAAAATCAAGTTTCAAGGAAAACAAAATATATCAAAAAACACAAATCATAAAACAAGTAAAGGTTAGGCAACATCAAACTGTGCATTCGGGGTTGATAGCTTGCGGCCTTAAATCTACCCTTAGTGAATTTCATCGCCACCTGAGAGACGTAATGGACAAAGCCTTGAATTAGGCCTCCTT
This sequence comes from Agave tequilana, assembly GCA_038442645.1. Classification (NCBI taxonomy): domain Eukaryota; kingdom Viridiplantae; phylum Streptophyta; class Magnoliopsida; order Asparagales; family Asparagaceae; genus Agave; species Agave tequilana. Next base: position 39,060 of record JAVJIF010034653.1, read on the forward strand.
AACCAGATATTAATGAAATATACACCAGTAAGTTTTCATCTATTGAGCGAGCGGGTTGAGCGTTAAAGGTCATGCTCACAATAGCCGACTCATGAGAGTTTCTAGGGTTCAGCCCTGCCCCTTAACCGTGGTCATCACAGTTTCTCTCACGTATATAAGTCCTCCAAGGGTACTACAACTGGATAATATACCCTCCACACTACATGCGTTGGACTTATTAAGAGTTAAACTTAACCTTATCTAGCTGTATCATAATAACATCGTCACCATAGAGAAGGGGTAGTAGCTACAATGACACATATAACTAGGTCGATGCTCCACATGAGTAATCACCAGTTCAGCTTGTTTCTATCACATTAAACCTCTTTCATGAAACCAGCTCCCAATCAAGTAGATTGGGTTCCCGCTGTCGGTGAACACTACTATGGGCTTAACCCCATCTCCCTCAATGATTCTAAGACCACACTCCTAGAAAGACCCTTAGTCAATGGATCGCAAGATTCTTTTCAGAATTTACAAAGTCCAGAATTACAACTTTGCCCAATAGGCGCTGAACAAATTTAAGTCTGATTTGAATGTACCTATTCATCTTCTTATTGGCATTATCTTGCTTTAAAATCTCAATGGTGGATCTTGAGTCAATGTGAACTGAGATAGGAAGAATTGGTTTAGGCAGCACGATAGAGAATTCTGATAATAGATTCTTTAACCATTCAGCTTCTGTGCAAGTAGTATCCAGAGCAATAAGCTCAGACTCCATGGTGCTCCTAGCAATCACTGTTTGTTTGCAAGATTTTCAGGACACAGCAGCACCACCGAACATAAATACATATCCAGTAGTAGACTTTATACTATTGGAGTCAGTGACCCAATTGGCATCACTATACCCTTCTATAACATTAGGACATCTAGTGTAAGTCAGACAATAGCCAATTGTGCCTCTAAAATATCTGATTATTCTCTTTAGTGCAGTCCAGTGTTCTCTGCTAGAGTTACTAGTGTATTTACTTAATCTACCTACTGCATAAGAGATGTCAAGCCTAGTCCTGTTGGATATGTATAGTAGTGAACCTATCAATTAAGAGTATTTCAAAGCAATTGAAGAATCATAGGGTGTAGAAATAGGTTTAGAGTTGAAAAAATCAAATTTGTGAAGCATTCTTTCAATGCTATAAGATAGACAATGCAATTCCATTAGGAGTTCTGGATATTTTCATTCCCAAATTATATCAGCAGGACCTAGATATGTCAAAATTTTGAGAGAGATAATCCTTTACTCTTTGAATTGCATCAAGAGAAGTATCAAATATGAGAGTGTCATCCACATAGAGACAGAATGATGTAATCATTATCAAAGATCTTGGAATAGAGACACTTGTTATACTCATGGATAATGAATCCAAAATGTGCAATGACTTTATTGACTTAGACCATACAATAACTTCACCAGTTTGCATACTTTGTTTTCTTACCCTTTGGCTATGAACCCTTCTGACTGGTCCATATAGATATCTCCCTCGAGATTGCCATTCAGGAAAGCAGTTTTCACATCCATTTGATGTATGAACAAGTTATGAATTGAAGCAAGTGCTAGAAGAATTCTGATAGAAGATATTCTGGCAATAGGAGAATAGATGTCAAAAAAGTAAGTACCTTTTTGTTAGGTGAAACCCTTGGCAACTAGTCTGGCCTTGTATTTGTCGACAGTGCCATCAGGTCGAAGTTTCTTTTTGAAGATCCATTTACAACCTACAGGTTTGCATCCTGGAGGAAAATCAGTGAGAATCCAAGTGTTATTCTCCATTATGGACTTGATCTCACTGTCAATGGCTTCTTTCCAGAAAGGAGACTCGAAAGATTTCATTACCTCTTTGAAAGAGCTACGATCACCTTCCACAAGATATATAAAGAAGTCTTCATCGAAAGATGTAAGAGTCCTAATTTTTTGCTCCTTCCAGGCTCAAAATCAGTTACATGAGCAAAACTAGAAGAATGGGTATTATAAGTTGAAGGAATAACAGAAGAATCACTAGGGATTCTAGATTTAAAAGGGAAGATGTTTTCAAAGTAGACAGCATCCCTAACTTCAATGATGGTATTGTTGGATATTTCACTGATCTCATAGTTAACCACTAGGAATCGGTTAACATTATAATCAAGTGCATATCCGATTAAGATAGCATCAGCAGTCTTGGGGCCAATTTTCCTTTCCTTTCGTTCAGGTATTGAAACCTTAGCCAAGCAGCCCCAGACTTGAAAGAATACGATGTTAGGAGTTCTCCCTTTCTAACATTCATATGGAGTAACGTCAGAGTCTCTTTGAGGAATCCTATTTAGAATAAAACAAGCAGAAAAGAGAGCTTCACCCCAAAAGTTCTCGGATGCACCTGAGCTGATTAACATGCAATTCACCTTGTCCATCAGTGTTCTGTTCTTTCGTTCAGCTACACCGTTGGATTGAGGTGTATAGTGAGCAGTTATCTCATGAATAATGTCGTGTTCTTGACAGAATCATGACATATCATTTGAGGTATACCCTCCCCCACGATCAGATCTTAAGATCTTGATTTTCCTTTCAAGTTGATTCTCAGTTTCGGCTTTATACACCTTGAACCAATCGAGAACTTCATCCTTGGTTTGAGAAGATAGATGTAACAGAATTTGGATTAATCATCAATGAATGTCACAAAATATCTTCTACCATCTCAGGTGAGAACTCTGTTCGAGTCACACACATCACTATAAATAAATTTGAGGGATTCAAAATTTCTTATGATAGAATGAAAAAGTGTTCGGATATGTTTGCCTTGAACACATATTGACATCTAGAGGATGAGTCAAAAGAAGAGTTAAGAATGAGATTCAAATTGATCATTTTCTTGATATAATTAAAGTTGACATGTCTTAATCTTCCATGCTAGATATCAGAAGACTCAATATTCAAAGCAACAGGAATAGAAATTTTATTATCAGAAGAATTAATTACATTGAGTCGGAAATGGCCATCACAAACAAAACCTTTTCTAATAAAAATATTTGACTTGGAGATTACAAATTTATTGGATTTCTTGACAATCCTATAGCCGGCTCTAAGAAGAGAAGATTTGCTGATCAGATTTCTCCGAAGTGTGGGTACATGCAGGACGCTTTAAAGAGTCAGAACTTTCCAGAGGTCATCCTAAGATCAATACTTCTGCTATCCATTATCTCTTTAGTGGAGTTATCTGTCAAGCTCGCGCTTCCTCAACGTTGTTTCTGATATAATTTAAACCAGCAAACGATCAGCACATATATGAACATTGGCTCCTAGGTCTAACCACCAGTCCAAAGAGAATGTGATTGAGTTGACTATAGGAAGAGAAGAATCTAGCCTAAAAGAGTTGAAGTTCAATTCCACCATGTTGACCTTGTGTCCGCCATTCCCTCCATTTACTCTTGGTTGAGGCTTGATTGGTTCCTTCTTCCGGTTGAAGCATTGCGGTGCCAAGTGGTTGGTTCTCCCGCAGACGTAGCAAAATCTTCCATCGATCTTCTGGCTAGAGATTTTGGGCTTGAAGGAGGAAGATTGAGAGGATTTGAAAGAAGAAGAAAAGCTAATGTATGGAGAAGAATGAAAGTGAATAGGTTTCTTAAACTTCTTGCCCTTGAGATTCGGGAATTTACGCTTAGGCTTATTCTCCACTAAGTTCACTTTAGCTTTCATCTCTAATTTGGTTTTATAGTTTTACCTATGCTGATCTTCTATGCGAATTCCTTTTAGGGCTTGAATGAGGGTTATATCACCTTACTTGTGACGGAGGTCTCCAACAAAGGCTGACCAGAAAGGATAGAGTTTATCAATAAGACATGACACTTTGTAATCGTCAGAGAATTGGTTTTCTTTCGATTGAAGGTGTCGGATATAATCTTGGAATTGATGAAGTTGATCATTGATTGGTTTACTATCAGTCATTATGAATTTATTGAAGGAGGAAGAGGTGAATCTTTTAATTCCAGCATCATCAAGTGTTGTCCATAACTCTTTGGCACTCTTATACTCATAATAATTATTATATAGACTATCAAAGAGTACACTAAGAATCCTATGGAGACAATGATAGTCAATCTACTCAGGTTTCAAGCAAGTTTGAGTAGTAGAAGAAGAATATTGAGGAGTTCCAGGTTGTGTTGTTAAAGATTTAACAAGTGAAGGTTTAGAGGATTAGACAGGTATGGTATCATCTATGACTGAAATGAGACCTAATATAGTCAACCAATATTTCATCTGATTTGCCCACCTCTTAAAAAATGTGCCAGAGAATTTCTCAGGTTTGGCATTTTTGGTATGGTCAGGGTTGGCCATGGTGACGGAAAAGAGCTACCTCAATTCGGTATTTCAATTTATTTGAGAAGTCAGAATGGTTGTTTAAGCTTATAGCTTTAAATAATGGTTTGCAAATAAAAGGTGTTGTATTTTTAATCTATTTTTAGAAATTGTTGGGTTAGTCAAAAAACCCCTATACCAGTCTAATTGGCCAGGTCGGCGTAACTCAGGTGGGAGGTTTTCCGCTCTTGGCGTTCCTTAATTAAAGAACCACGTTGAGTACCCTTCCTTAACTATATACCAATCGTACGAAATTTCAGGAAAATTGATTTACCCTTCAATTTTTATTTTTTATTTTTATTTATTAATTTATTTTAAAAACTTGAAATTTTATTGATAATAATTTGTAAACTGTTATTCTAAAGCAAAATAAACTTGCTACTAAGTTCTAAATAAGACAATGAATCTTAGCGAGAATCAGACAATTTGCAAGAATTTAATAGGTTAATAATTTATAAAAATTTAGCTTGTGAAGGATAACTTCCATATTTGAATTATTCTAGCATGAAACAGATAAAATAATTAAGGGCAAGAAATCAATTATGCATGAATCTATTAGCTAACAAATCACATGTAATGTTATGGAACTAATTAAGATCTTTGTAAACAATGTATTGCATACAATAATAGTCAATTTGCAGTAATAATGTGGAACAAATCTCACGCAATAATAATTAGTTTTGAATTATTTAAGATATGATTAAAACAATTACTTAAAATATTTTGCAAGAGATAAATTACTTTTGTCTGAATTGAATTTAATAAAGCAATTATTGTAAGGATATATTCCCTAATCAATTAACTAATAATAAATTGCAACATGAAATAATTACAACATGCATTAATTTATCATCTGGAAATAGAACACAAATAACTATTATTATCTTCTAGATTGGTGGGAATTTTGAGATCTATTTCCTAATAACACATGCAATTATAATAATTTATTAACTTTAGTAAGCTTAAACATGAATTTCTAGCTTAAATATTTTCAAATAATAATATTAAGAAAAAGAAAGTTGGTAGTTCACCAGCATTCGCCCTTGGACAAAAGAGCAAGCCTCTGCTCACATGAGAAGTTGTTACCCAAAAAAATAGAGAACCAAAATTCGATGTAGTAAATCTCCAAAACATAACGTAGAGAAAGAATAGACTTCTTGTAGGAACTTTAACAGAGGGAGAAAAAGTAGAATATAAATTTATTTCTTGTGTCTAGAATGAAGGGGAGAGGGGCTCCTTTTATAGGCCCAAGGCACCCCCCAAATAAACAACAAAATAAATATTGAAATTAATTGTTGAAACAGTCATAATTTAAATAATAAATGAGATTAAAACTGGTTTTTAAAAAATAATTGATGAAAATGTCTCCACGTTTTCAACATGAAAGGGACCTGGTGTTTGGTTCAAAACACCAAAACAAAAACTTGATTTTTCCAATAAAATTTGCAACATTTCTCACCATCCCTCATCTCAACTCTCTACATGGTTTCTTTTCATCTTCTCCATTCACACAAAAGGGAGGTAAACCCCTTAATCCATCCCACCTATCCACAAAATAACTTACAACCTGATTTATAGAACTTTTCATTTAAATTTTAACTCTCCTCTAATCCAAAAGAAACTAAGACTCCTATGCAACCTATAACTCATAAACAATAGAACTCAATTTGGACTTAAGACTCAAATTTTGATTTCGAGCCAAATCCAACAAATATCCACCAGGAGTTAAATCATTCAACTGCTTCATTGTACGTTCTGACTCCACCTTAAAGCATTATTTGCATCCCACTCCAAACAAATCCCCTTGCTCTAGTACCTTGACTTCACCCCGAGCCTAATCCTCATCCAGTGCTAGTAACTCATCCTTCCCCCTCATGGACCTCTTAGTTTAGTACCTTGACTTGACCTAATCTTCACCCGGAGTGCCTCCCCAGTGCTTCGACTCAATCAAGCCTCACCCACCACAAAAAGCAAACTTGAACAACCATCATGCTCCACCTCAAGTGCCCAAAATCACTCAGGTTGCTTCATCTCATCCTTGTGGGATTGCTCCGCTTGCATCAGGACCATGAGTGATGCAAAAGCCTGTCTGCGACTTCAAAGATCAGCAGAAAGCCTCATCATCCTCATCTCATCCTTAAACTTCATAGATCACCTCATTACATATCTCACCACCTAATCGCACATCAACTCAGACAACTATTACCATTCATCAATTCATAATCAACTCAATATGTACTGGAGTGTGGTTTTACATAGTCAATTCATAAGGCAGCAAGCATTCTAAAACTATCTGCATTCAAGTATTGCTATTAAGTTTAGGACTTAGATTGGTTTTCATAATTTTATCTTATTAGATGTATATTCTGTAGCTATATCTTTATTAAAAAAAAAAATCTTTCTTCCAGACATGTTTAGATTTTATTTTATTAGGAAATCTTTTTGTAGCCTTGTCAAGTTCGAATTCTAGTTAGCATAGAATTAGTTTTTCTTAACAAACAAGTTAGAATTTCTCGTTTTTTTTTTGTGTGTGTGTGTGTGTGTGTGTGTGTGTGTGTGTGTGTGTGTGTTGATGATGATGGTATTTTGCAATAAAAAATATTGTTCTTTCATAGAAGTGTTTTCCTCTTCAATATTGCCTGTGATGACCTCTGATTTGTGGTGTGAAATCCCTAAAAGCCTGAGATCTTCCCTTATAAGTCTTTTTAATCAATACTTTCATTTCTTCTCTTGTTTATTGTTGATCTGTCATCAAAAACCCAAAATCTCTGTCATCCTGTTTCCAAACGCACTTATAGAATGTGTGCGTGTGTTTTTGCTTGCTTTATTCAAATGCATGTCATCCCTCTCATATAGCTTCTGAGTTCTGAGGGATGTAATGTTAAAACAATTAATCTCACTTTAATGAATTATATTAGTAATAGTTTAATAAATGAAAAGTTTGCTTTATTGTTTTGCTTTTATTTCAATAAAGCTTCTTGAAAAGTCAATGTTGACTTCATCACTCCCCCTCAACATTGACTCTTCTTGTCAACCCGAGCTGCTTCTGAATTCTGCGAACTTCGAGGAGATTTCCTTAACTTATAGACATATCCCTTCTGTACTGTACTTTCAAATCCCATGGGTTGGTCCATGAAGATTTCTTTATCCGCCTCGTCGTGTTGAAGTGCATTATTTGCATCTATCTGCGAAAGCTTCCAAGCTTTACTAACGGCCAGCTATGAGGACTCGCATCTTCGTGACTGGACTGAATGTCTCATCGTAATCCAGTCCACTCTGTTGTAAGAATCCACGAGCTCACAATTGCGCCTTGTAACATTTAGTCGAACCATCAGGGCGAGACTTGACTTTGTAGACCTACCTGCAAGAAATGGGCTTCACATCCTTGGGCTTTGGCACAAGTCCTAGGTCTAATTTTGCTTCAAAGCATGAATTTTTTCTTCCATCGCCTTTCTCCACCCGTCACTCTTGAATACTTCATCAAAGGTGAATAACTCATTCACGTCCTCGTAGCTGCAATAGCATATTTTGGATTTGGCTTTCTTAGTCTTGTTTATCTCTAAGGCTTTGCTGGTTGTTCTTAACTGATGTCCTCAATCTCGTTCGGTCGCGCTTCTTCTGGAGTCTTATGGTGAACTCCAGTTTGCCACAGATTTTTTTTTTCTTTTTGAGGATCTCGGAGAACCGGATGTCTTTTTAGGTTCCTGCAACTTTTCTTCATTTTTTCCCCCAATTACTCTTACACCTTGGCTTGCAAGTCTTCAAAATCTGGGAGAAGATCTTCTGGGGTCCACCATATACACTGTGTCACACACTTCATTTCTTGATGTGTGACATCGTCCAGTTATGGGGTCACAACACCTCCACCTTTTTTTCATCATCATATCCACAAATATGCACCTAATCACCTTCTTATTGAACATAGTGTGCAGGTAATCTGGGATAAAGACACAACATACACAACCAAATACTCGGAAGCGACTTACAATTGGTTTAATCTTCTAGAATTTCTGATATGGTGAGATGAATCCCAGCTTCGATTCTGGTAACCTATTGATCACAGGCGTTGTAGTCTTCATGCATTCAGCCTAGAAGCGTCTCGGCACATTCTTGGCATGTAGCATGCTTCTACAAATCTCTCCAAGATATTGATTCTTCCTCTCTACTGCCCCGACATGTCAGCTCACGACGAATTTTATGTTCTCGTAAATAACCAGAAAAATACTTGGAAGTGTACTCTCCCCCATTGTTTGTGCATAGGCACTGAATCTTCTTGCAGACTTCTCCTTCAACCGTATCTCGAAATTCTTTGAATTTTGAAAGTACTTCAACTTTCTCTTTTAGAAAATAAACTCAGATGTACCTCAAGTAGTCATCGATAAAAGGTGACCATGTACTACATCCCGCCGATTGATGCTTGCTTTGCACGATCAAGCACATTTGAGTGGACAAGCTCTAAAGGATCCTTCTCTCGAAACTTTGACTCCTGATACGGTAGTTGTGGTAGTTGGTGCACTTACTGTATTGACAGCCTGCACATATGGTGTCTCCTTGGATCTCCAAGACTGGAGGTCCCTTTAACATTGACTTCTCCATCATAATCTTATGCTTGTGATAGCTCACATGACCCAGCCTTGCATGTCACAAGTCTGTACTCTCGTTCTTCGGCGCCTTGGCTACATATACTGATTCAGCCAACATTACATAAATCGATTCTAATTTTCTCCCTTCCATAACCAGTTCTCCTGTGAACTTCAAGTTGTGGTACACCTTGACATCTTCTGGCCCAAACACCACATAGCTGTCATCGGTTGTCAGCTGAGATACTAAAAGAACGTTCTTCATCCCAAGGACATGATACACATTATGCAGTTGTAACTGGTGTGCGTTGAAGCGTGACACAAACATTGCATTCCCGATGTGTGTAATAGGCAATCTTGAGTTATTTTCTATAACCTCTCAACTTCCTCTGAACTCCGTAATGTTGATAAGTTTTTCCCGTCATATGATTGGAGCAGCCAGAGTCAACATCCAATCATTGTGTAGCTAATTGCTTCTCCATCTGTCATCGCTGCAAGTGCT
>JAVJIF010034654.1:0-175947 GCA_038442645.1 Agave tequilana
TAGAAAAATCAAAGAAAAGGAGAAGTCTTGGGAATTATTTTTTATCTTCATTTCTACTTTATCTTAGAAGTTTTCTCAAGTATTTTCTTTGTGATTTTGATTTCCAAACTTTTGATTTCTCACACTGAGCTATCTATCTATCTTATCTATTAGGATCTTGTTTCTTGGTGAGAAAATTAGTTATGGTTTGTTGAGACACCAAGTATTGTAATCCTCTTTGTTTTATTATCCCACTTATGTAGAGGTGATTGTGGAGGTGTGTTTTGGGTTTGTTGTTATCCCTCTTGTGTAGAGGTGATTGTGGAGGTTGTTGTTGGTATCCTCTAAGTATAAAGGTGATTGAGATTGGAGTTTTGGCTTAGTGCCTTATCCCTTTAAGTGTAGAGGTGGTTGTTATTGTTTAGCTTTGTGCCTATCCCTCTAGTGAGAGGTGATTATGTTGGCTTTGTGCCTATCCCTTTATTGAGAGGTTGATCTTGTGTGACTAGTGCCTTACCTCTTGTATAGAGGTTGTTGTTGTTTTAGAGAGGAGTTGTGTACTCCAAGTTTGTATTACCAAAATCCTCAGTGGAGGTTCCCTGTGTGGGAAGTCTTGTGTGGACGCATTAGTAGAAATCCTTCTGTGTGAAGGCGGGGACGTAGAGCAGTGGCTAGAACCACGAAACATATCTTCGTGTTGTGATTGATCCACTATCTCTTTACTCTCTCTCTCTCTCTTCTTATATCTTGCATTGATTCATATTGCTCATATCTATATGCTTGGTATTGTTGTGTGGCTCACTTGTGTTGACTAAGAGAGCTTCATATAACATCTCAACTCTTATTTAGAGGAATTTAGAGGAGATAGTACAGAGCCTGTCACCGGGAATTCGGCTACTCTTTGATTAAAACTAAGTGTGTTGCAATTAGTTTTTAATTTCGCATCATTTATCATTAGATTAGCCATACACCTATTCACCCCCTCTAGGTGTACTTATAATTGGTATCAGAGCCTACGCTCCTGATATTAGGTTTAACCACCTAGGAGTGAGATTGGTTTGCTAATCTATATTTGCATTTGCACACTTTTTTGTCTACACACACTCAAGGACTTCATGACCCCCCCATGTATGATACTTCTAACATTGATGTTTGGATGGTTAAGATGTCCATGTACCTTAAAACCCTAGGTATGCATGTTTACCTTACCACTACCAAGAAATCTTATCTCGGTAATGACCAATGTGCAAGCCCTAGAGGCACTTGGATGCACTCTACTAAAAATATTTATTTATGGTTTCTCATTGTGATTCTGCCTTTGCAGTGTGGAATACTTTAACATCTCCAAGCTTCAAACGCTAAAATATGTGGAGGAGGAATCTAGTGGATATAAGTCCGACGATGCTTGCTACATGGTCCAAGGAATGAATGCTCCCTTAAGGTAAACTCAGATAGTCAACTAGATGATGCTAGTTCTTATTGTGATGATTACATGGATGCAGATGTTCTTAATAAAGAACTATCTATTGTTAGTGAAAATCTATTAGAAAATTATAAAGTTTGAAAAAGAAAAGTCCTAAAATAAAAGAAGAAAATAAGCATTATTTTAAAACTTAATTTGGCTTTACAAGAGAGGGATGAGATTTCAAATGATAGGGGATCATTGAAATCCCAACTTAATCTTACCGTAAATGAAACAAAATCTAAAAACTAAAAATAATTGTGATGAAGTTTTGAAGAAAAATGAGGTTCTATCTTCAAACTTGATAATGTTAAAAGAAAATGAAACTTTGAAAAATAAAATGCTTTAATTTCAAAGAATTTGGATTTAGTTTCAAATGAAAATAAATCTTTAAAAAATGATGTAGATACTCATGTTTGTCATGCTTCACCATCTAGTGTATCTATTGCGTGCTCCACCTCTTCTATTATTGAAAATGATATATGTATGTTAAAGAAGAGTGTTGATTGTTGGGCTCCACTTTGAGCCATTGTGTCATGAATCACACACGGTCGGAATTCATGTTTCACAAGAGACATGCTCCTCCTATGCATGCACACAAACCACGACATACACATGCTTCTCACGTTCATACACATAACACCATGTATGATAATGTGTACAATAAACATTGTGGACGTAAGGGCCACTTTGTAAAATTTTGTTATGATAGATTAAATGATAAAATTTTGTAAACAAATTTATTTGGGTTAAGAAAGGTGCTAACCCCATGGACCAATAAGGTATGGGTACCAAAAGCCACTCCAATTGTATTTGATGTAGGTGTGGGCTCTCACTTGACGTGAGAGTATTGGTGCCTTGATGGTGAATGCTTTTATGCTTGATGGACACTACTTTGGATGCATCATCTTCAAGGGGAGTTTGGTGGGAGGACCACCATGGTTTGAAGATTTAGAGATTACCCCTAATGGTTTGGTAACTATCTCTAACTCCCTTGTTTGCATGCTTTTAGATTATTGATTTTCCGCATGTCATGTTTTAATGCTCATTGTGATTAAAGCAATGATAATTAGACTTGTGATATACATATGTAGTATTTGAGATACACCCATTTTTATATAGATTATTATTTTTGTGTTCTCACTTTAGTTTAGCTATGTTGTATATCCTAATTTAAGACATATGCATTTACTTAATGATCATATGGTTTATGTTTTTGCACTTCATGTTTTGGTTACTTGTTTAGTTATAGTTTTCATTAAAACTTGTGTTTATACTTGTAAAACTAATGAGCCGCATTTGATTCTTGTATTTTTGTACTTAATTGCTCATTTGTACCCATTAGATGTACTAGTATAGCGTAGTTTTGATGATTCTTACATTTCAACTTATATTCCCTATTTTGGACATATTTTCATGATAATGTGTTTAGCTTTATGTATATGTTAATTTAGTTAAAAACTTTAGATATACATGTGTACTCTTGAGTCACTTGTTTTTCATACAAATTCTATTATGGACTCATTTGTGTTTGGGATATGTATGTATACTTTTAGTTTTAACTAAACATACATATACCTTGAAGTATATTTAGTTTTAATGATTTTTATGTTTCTGAGAAGGAATTTCATATGAGCTTTATTGTCTATTTCCATGATTATGCTTTCACATAATTTTTGTACACTCACATTACTTGATGTTTTCTCATGACTTGTTTTCATGAGTCTTATCTGTGCTTTTAAACTTTAAGTGTCGATGATCGTATGATTTTCATATTTTCATGAATGCATTCTTGTTTTAATTCCTTGCTTGAAGGATTTCGTACTAGTTTTCAAGATTATCATAAAACTAGTTACGTATTTCTTCATTTTGGAAGAGTTTTAAATTATACTAAATTATTTTTAAATTCATATTTTTGAAAACTCCTTCCTTCCGAAGGGCGGATGGATGGGCGATCATGCCTTGTATTGTCAAATTGAAAATTTGTTTAAACATGTGCATGAAAGGGAGGTAATATGAGTTATACACTTGACCCTCATTATATTTTCAGTTGGTATCACAATTACTATTTTTAAGTTTGTATACTCATATTTGTGTTTCTTATATGTATGCTTCAAACTTTAAATAATATCAATTTCCACTGGTATATTCATTTTCATACATATATATGATTTGATTGTGCTTACAATACCTTTACATCTTAAAGCACAAATTATGTTTATACTAAGCATTATTTAGTTCTTAATATCAATTATTTTTCAATTGGTATCTTATAAGAGCTTATATTATTGGTATTTCATAAAGGGGGAGAAAATTCGTGTCTTACCTTTCAATCAGTTTTATTTTCAATTGGTTTCCTACTCCATTCTTTATGATGAAAAATACCTTGATTTGGTACATGCTACCATTTTCAATATTGGTATCGAAAATCTTAAATTGGTATTATTCTCAATTGGTATCTTTATTGCAAAATGATTTGTATTTTCAAAATTTGGTTTGTATTTTCAATTGTTTTTACTTTCAATTAGTATCAAATTTACAATATATATTTCAATTGGTATCAAAAACATACAATGTTTCATTATCTATTGTATCAAAAATTTACAAAATATTTTCAATTGGTATCTCTTTGGTATCTTAAATTTTTTATTTTCAATTGGTATTAGAATGTTTCGATATATACTTTATCATAAATTGGTATATTTTAATTTGTATTGTTTGATAAGTATTGCTTATATGCAAGGGAAGCTTAGCATCTTCTCTATATATAGATTCATATTGAGTGTATCTCATATTGAGGAGCTTGACCTCTCTTCTCTTTGTCTTACACGTGTGTATAAGGAGCTTCGCATCTCTTTTATGCATTTATATTATGTGTTATGTGATTAGGGTTTAGTTATCTCTTTTTCAATAATGCATGTATGCAGGGAGAGTTAACTTTACGTCTCTCCTCTTCATGTATGTATATCGCATATATCTTTATTGTTTGATTTGTTTTTCCCCTTTGTTGATGAATTGACAAAAAGGGGGAGAAGTATTTGATGAGTTTATATATACATGTTTATTTCATTTTCTTGTTTTATATAAAAAGGGGGAGAAGAATTTGAGAGTTTTATATATATGCATGTTTATTTCTTGTTTTATGCATATATATTTTGTTTATGCAAAAAGGGGAGAAGTATTTATGCAAAAAAGGAGAAGTATTTAGAGAGTTTATTTATGTATATTTCTCATTTATGCATATATATGATGTTTGTTTTATGCACATTTGTGAATATCTTTAGTTTATTGCTATGCATGAGCTAAGGGGAGCTTCTATGAAGCTTAACTTTAATCCATGCATATATAACTCCATGAGTTTTGTCATCATCCAAAAGGGGGAGATTGTTGGCCTAGAGGCCCATCACTCTAGTTTTGATGATGATTAACTCATGTAGTTATAGTTTACTAATAATCTTTTTTTAAATAGTTTCAGTGATTGACCAAGATATTAGTAGGTGTTTAGCTTCAACACAAAGGAGTTTTGGAGCTATCTCATGTTGATTCAAGAGCTCGAGTGTCAAGATCGCATCAGCACTCAGTTGGTGTCAAGCTCGTTAGATCGCATTCGATCGAGTCGGCTTGGAGACAAGAAGACCTCAGTTAGTTTAGTTTAGATTGTGTTTAGATCTTGTGTAAATGTAGATAGTATTGATATGCTCAAGTTCACACACACACAAGTTAAAGTTTATTGGTTTTGGTTTTCGGTTTCACCAGTTTTAGATTTCATGTCAAAAACATAAAATATATCTTATATGCATATTGGATCTATCCATATACAATATGCTTCAAATTAGCTTCAATATCATGTTTTTGTATCCATATGAGTTTTGAAGAAAACGGTTTTCTATTTCAAAAATTCAAGTTTTTGGAAAATACAGATTTTGTGTTTAAGCAAAATTTAAATATCACAAAAATGGTTCAAATAGTTTGTAATATGTGTTGAATTTATCACACATATTTGTATTTCAAAGATCTTATAAGAACTTATTTTTGTGGAATTTATGTGATTTTATGGGATTTAACTGATATTAAAAAGACCAATTTTTAATTCCTAAAATTTGTGATCTGGCCTTCTGTCGGTCGACCGATGTGCACAAGCGTGCACGGTCATTTATGCTTGAAGGTCGGTCAACCGTCCCGGTCAACCGTTGATTGGTCTCTAAAACTGCATATTTCATACCACATCTTCACATTTATTTCATATTAAATTCTGCTAATAAACACCTCTCTTGCATGTTTCTAGATCCATGTGTGCAATGAAGAAGAAGACCCTAAATCTCCATTTAATGGGTGATTAAAGGCCTATAATCTAGCCATTGACTTTGGAGAGCTGATTCGTCAAAATCAGGGGCCCAAAACCAGAGAACCGCGAACTGCATCTGACAGAGGACATATGGGACAGCGCACGGCGCCTAGTGCCGCGCGAAAAACGCGGCTATGGCTGCGTTTCCACGGCGTACGGGCGCGGCCACGCCGTTACTGAAAAGTCACCTAGAGGGGGGGTGAATAGGTGACAATGCTAATCTTGTGAACTAAATGCGGAATTTAAAAAACTAATTGCAATTTACACTCAAGTGTGATCAACAAATGATTCACACACAACCAAGCCAAGCAATATTAATGCAACAATATGAATAGTTGCAAGGCACAAAGTAAAGAGAGAGATAGAGAAAGAGCCAATGGATCAAGCGCAAACAATAAGATATGTTATCGAGGTTCGAGCACCCAGCTCTACATCCCCGCCTTCACCAGAAGGATTTTAAGTCCACTAGCTTGTCCACAAAGGACTCCCACAAAGGGAACCTCCACCGAGGATTTGGGGCAATCACAATACAAGGAGTACCCAACTCCTCTCCTTACAAACCACAACTCCTCTTGAGGCAAACTCCAAGCCAACAACAACTACCTCCTTGAGGCAAACTCAACCAATACAAAGATCACCTCACAACCTTGAGGGATACAACCCAATAGCAAAACTTCCTCAACACAATGAGGGAAAGGCACAAAGCCAAGCTAAATAGGATTTACAACTTAGTGGTTTCAAACAACAACCACAAAATAATCTCTTTTCCCACACAAAATCCTATAGAGAAGATAGTAGATTTTAGCTCAAGTGTGGAGAAAACCAAGGGATTTGAGACCAGCAACTCAAAGAAAATTTTGGGAAATAAATGAAACCAAGATAGAGAAGTTCAATTCAAAAGCTTTTCCCAAAACCCTTTTCTTTGATTTTTCAAACCTAATGAAAACACCAAAAAGATTGTTCAATTTGAATCCAAAAACCTATTTTGATTGCAGCAAAAACACCTGAGAGAATGGAAATTTTAGCTCAAAAATTCTTGGAGAAAAACTCTTGCAAATGGGGTATATATAGGCAAATCTGGAAACTAGCCGTTGGCAGCTATTTTTGCCAGAATTGCCCTGTCGGTCGACCGCACGGTCGACCGCCCAACGGTCATAATTTGAACGTTGGCAACCACCGGTCGACCGCCCGGTCGACCCAAACAAACAGAGAGCAAACTGCTCTCAGTCGGTCGACCGCTCGGTCGACCGGCTACAATGTTAGCCAGCGCGGCACGTATCTGTGCAAGTCGGTCGACCCATACGGTCGACCGGCTTCTTTGGTGCGGTCGACCGTACCTGTCGACCGACCAAGCCTGGTAGACATAAAACAGGCCAGAAAAACAGGTTAAAAATTATCCAATAAATTCTAATAAATTACTAAAAATCCCAAAAATAGTTTTGACAATTTGCATTGATATACAAACATGTGATAAAAGTTTTGACTCAAATATCAAGCAATTAAAACTATTTTCGTATCTTAACATATTCACCAAAACCAAAACTTGTATTTTCTAAAACTTGGATTCTTGAATAGAAAATACATTTAGTCTAAAAACTCATCCAAATACAAAAAGTATGAAACACATGAATATCATGTTGAAATAACAAGTTTAAGTATCATGATTAAATATCATGTTTTTGTATTTGATTCCAAAAATATGTTTGTTAGAATTACCAAAACATAAAACTCATGAAGTAGACTATCAAACTAAGTTTGTTTAAAATAGTTGAAGCATGCATGTATATAGAACAAATCTAATATACATTAAACCATGTAAACTTGTTTTGATATAAAATCTATTCATGTAAAACCAAGATCGGTTAAACCTAAAACCGAAAAAACGAAAACCAATATTCAAAACATGAAACGTGTGTGTTGTGAACTTGAGCATTATAACTATTCTAATCTTTACAATTTGGGATCTAAACTCAAAAACTAAACTATGGTACCGAAGTCTTCTTGTAGAGCGCAATCTCAAGCCGACTCGATCCAAAACTCCTTGATCCACCGAGCAAGTGCTATATATGATCTTTGACGCTCGGGCTCATGAATCAACATGTGGGTAGCTTCCAAATCATCTTGTTGAAGCTAATCACCAACTAATAACTTGATTAATGATTGAAACTAAAATCACAAGATTATTAGTACACATAACTACATGAGTTAATCATCATCAAAACTAGAGTGGAAGGCCTTTGAGCCAACAATCTCCCCCTTTTTGATGATGACAAAACTCATGGAGTTATATATGCATGGATTAAAGTTTAGCTTCAAGAAGCTCCCCCTTAACTCATGCATAGGAATAAACAAATAGATATGTAATGTAAGCTCTTAAACATATATGCATCAACATGCATAAAATACATAAAGATCGAAAACATGCTCTTAATATCAATTAAATATCAAGTTCTAAAACATGCTCTTGATACAAGTTAAACAAAACAAAGTACGTTTTCAAAACAAACTCTTGATACCAATACCAATTTGCAAAACAAAACTATTGAAGCTCTTGATACCAAACAAAACTAATGAGGCTCTTGATACCGACAAAACTAATGAGGCTCTTGATACCAAAAAAAAGAACATATTAAATGATACCAATTAAACTCTTAATAAATCATACTAAAACATAAAAACCATGCATATACAAACATGCATATAAACTCAAATTCTTCTCCCCTTTTTGTCAATCATCAACAAAGGGGTTAAAAACAAAAACTAATGGAAACAATATTGATTAAAGAAATTCTTCTCCCCTTATTTACAAAACTAATAAACACATATTCTTTTTATATTCAAAACAAGGAATCAAAAACAAGGGATGTTCTTCCCCTTTTTGTCTAAACTCAAATATGACACAATTAAAAAATGTGTCAAGGAAGTGCATATTGATACCAATTTAAAAGTGAAACTATAACAATTGAAAAACAAATCTTGATGTCAATTGATAAGTAAACAAATATCATATCAATTGTAAATAAACAATTTTGATATCAATTGAAATTAAACATAACAAATTTTGAATTTCTAAACATAAATGTTGATACCAATTGAAAATTAAACATAGATCTTAATACCAATTGAAATTATTATTTTCTATCATAAAGTACGGGAGTGGAATACTAAATACCAATTGAAAGAAACAATACAAAATTTTCTCCCCTTTAAGAAATACCAATAAAAACTATGATAAGACTTGAATTAAGATACCAATTGAAAACTAAATCAATTGAAACAAAGTTGAATCTCAAGCTTATCATCATAAACAAGATTTGTGCTTAAAGATATAGGGATATAGAAAGCACAAATAAAACATCTATATATGTATATAAGAAATAGATACCAATTGAAATTGATACTATATGAAGTGCAAGCATACATATATGAAACAAACACATATGAGTATACAAAAGAAGTCATATTGATACCAATTGAAAGGATTCAATGATACCAATTGAAACAACAATAAGATCAAGTGTATGACTCATATTAACTACCTCCCAATCATGATTCAAGTTTTTAAAAGATTTTATTTTAAAGCATACATGAACATGATCTCCCATCCATCCTCCCATAGAAGGTAGGGGTTTCAAGAATAGATTTGAAAATGTAGTATGTTTGAAAATCTCTACCATAGTGAAGAATACGAACTAGTTATAGGAAAAACTTTTAAAACTAGTACGAAATCCTTCAAGAAAGGAATAAAACAAAATTGTTTTTCATGAAATACATGTAAATCACATGATCACTAAAACACTCAAAGTCCAAGAGCTCATATCAAATTCTCATGAAAACAAATCATGAGTAAACTAATAAAGTGAGCGTATAAGTAAAATGTGACACATATCAACATGAAAATATTCAATTAAGCTTGTATGAAATTCTTGAAAATATGAAATTCATCTAAGATGTGAAATCACCAATTGAAATCATTGTAAAGACATGAAATTCATAATAAATGTGAAATCACTTAGCAAACATGAAATTCATCCAAACGATTAAACTTCAAGGCATATGTATGTCGTGTACAAACTAAAGCATACATACATATCCTAAATACAATGAGTCCACAAGGGTAATGCATGAAGGCACGTGGCTCAAGGATGTACATGTATAATCAATAGTTTGGACAAGATAGACATATACATGAAGTTAAAACACATGATCATGAAACATATCCAAATTAGGAATATAGGTTAAAATGTATGAGTCATCAAAACTAGACTATACTAGCACATCTAATGGGCACAAATAGGCATTCAAGCACAAACATATATAAAGATTTATTTGTAGCCCATTATATGTACAAGTATAAATCCTAGTCTTGATGAAAACTAACATCTAAACGCATATTCAAATCATGAAGCATAAAACGGGAATCATAATCCAACATGATAATCAAAACATGAATTATTAAAACAAAAAGTCATAGTCAACCATATGATTTGCATGACAAAGACATGTGCATTAGATCTATGATTAACATGATAGCTAAAACATAAAGAGAACACAAAATATGGATCCATACTAAACATGGGTGTCTCAATAACTAATCATGTAAAGCATAAGTCTAATAAACATGGCAAATATCATACTACACATGAAACAATAAAACATGATTCATTAAAACAAAAATCATACAATCATAAACATCCAAATGGTCATGTGCATTAGATCTAGGGCATACATGTTAGTTTAAACAAGGTGAGAACACTAAATATAGATCCATATAAAACATGGGTGTTCATGTAACTAAACATGTATAACACAATCTAATCAACATGACATAAGCATAATGAACAATAAACCATGGCATGCTATAAATAGATGAACATGAAAAGCATGCAAATAAAAATGGGAGTTAGAGAATGATACAAAACGATGAAGGTGCATCTCTAGTTCTCCAAACCACGGTGGTCCTCCCACCAAATCTCCTTGAGAGTGAAGCATCCAAATGGTTCTCCTTTTAGCTTAGAATGCATCCACCTCAAGGCACCAATGCTCTCACGTGATGCGAGAGTTCCCCACCTACATCAAAAGTCAAAGAGGTGGTTTTGGTACCCATTTTCTTGTGGGCCCACTGGGGTTAATATCTTTTCTCACCCAAATATAATTAGTTGCTAAATTACATTATAAATGTGATCATAACAAAATCTAGCAAGGTGGCCTTTTCGACCACAATGTGTACATGTGTACACGTGAGCCTACATATGATAATGGTGATCATGAAAAGCATGGGTATGCCGTGATGAGTGTGCATGCAAGGTTGGAGCTTGTTTCTTGCGAACCAAGGTCTCCAAACGTGTGTGGTTCATGGCACAATGGCTCAAAGTGGAGCCCAAACAATCAACACTTTTCTTCAAAACATTTATATCATTTTCTATGCTAGAAGACAAAGTGGAGCATGCTATAGGTGTGCAAGAAGTAGAAGCTACACTAGCATGGCAAACATGAATATCAATATCATTTTGCAAAGATTTATTTTTATTCAAACCAAATCCAATTCTTTTGTTATGAAATCAATTTCATTTTTCAAAGTAACATTTTCTTTAAAAACAAGATCTAATTTTGAAGATAAAACCTTATTGTCTCTAAAATATCATCACAATCATTTTTGCCTTTTAAAACTTCAATTTCATTTAGGGCAAGGTCTAGTTGAGATCTTAGTGAGTCACGTTCACTAGCAATCTCTCCCTTCTCTTGCAAAACAGTTTCAAAGGTTGAGCATAAATCCTTTAATTCATTTTTCAAAACAAGATTATCATCTTTCAACAATTATGTTTTTCCAACAAATTTTCAAGCTTTTGAGCAAGTTCCATATTTAAAGTTTGAACTTCAAAACATCTATGACAATAGGAACTAAAGCTATCATCTAGAGGGAATCCGAATGTACCTCAAGGGAGTTCTTCCCTTGGACCATGAGGCATTGCTCTTCGGACTTTTCTCTTTTAGATCTCCTCGTCTTGTTGATAATCCTTGGAAGCTCGAGAGACGTCAAGATGCTCCAAACTGCAAAAACCGAATCATAATGATCAAAAACGGGTAAAAGAAATTCATTAAGAGATGCTCTAAGTGCTCTAAGTGCTAATGCATTGGCTTTCTTATGCTTGCTACTATTTGGGAGGGATTCTATGGTGATGGCTTGATAAACTAGATGTCCTAGGTCTTTTAAATGTTTAGTCATATTAGCCTTCCAAGCATCAAGTCTAAAATGGTCAAACATAGGAGGGCTAGTCATAAGTGCAAACTAAATGAGTGCAAATAAGCAATGCAAATGAAGATTAGCAAACCAAGATCTCACTCCTAGGTGGTTAAACCTAAAATCAGGAGCGCTAGCTCTGATACCAATTGAAAAGTCACCTAGAGGGGGGGTGAATAGGTGACAATGCTAATCTTGTGAACTAAATGCGGAATTTAAAACTAATTGCAATTTACACTCAAGTGTGATCAACAAATGATTCACACACAACCAAGCCAAGCAATATGAATGCACAATATGAATAGTTGCAAGGCACAAAGTAAAGAGAGAGATAGAGAGAGCCAATGGATCAAGCGCAAACAACAAGATATGTTATCGAGATTCGAGCACCCAGCTCTACATCCCCGCCTTCACCCAGAAGGATTTTAAGTCCACTAGCTTGTCCACAAAGGACTCCCACAAAGGAAACCTCCACCGAGGATTTGGGGCAATCACAATACAAGGAGTACCCAACTCCTCTCCTTACAAACCACAACCTCCTCTTGAGGCAAACTCCAAGCCAACAACAACTACCTCCTTGAGGCAAACTCAACCCAATACAAAGATCACCTCACAACCTTGAGGGATACAACCCAATAGCAAAACTTTCTCAACACAATGAGGGAAAGGCACAAAGCCAAGCTAAATAGGATTTACAACTTAGTGGTTTCAAACAACAACCACAAAACAATCTCTTTTTCCCACACAAAATCCTATAGAGAAGATAGTAGATTTTAGCTCAAGTGTGGAGAAAACCAAGGATTTGAAACCAGCAACTCAAAGAAAATCTTTGGGAAATAAATGAAACCAAGATAGAGAAGTTCAATTCAAAAGCTTTTCTCAAAACCCTTTTCTTTGATTTTTCAAACCTAATGAAAACACCAAAAAGATTGTTCAATTTGAATCCAAAAACCTATTTTGATTGCAGTAAAAACACCTGAGAGAATGGAAATTTTAGCCCAAAATTCTTGGAGAAAAACTCTTGCAAATGGGGTATATATAGGCAAATCTGGAAACTAGCCGTTGGCAGCTATTTTTGCCAGAATTGCCCTGTCGGTCGACCGCACGGTCGACCGCCCAACGGTCATAATTTGAACGTTGGCAACCACCGGTCGACCGCCCGGTCAACCCAAACAAACAGAGAGCAAACTGCTCTCAGTCGGTCGACCGCTCGGTCGACCGGCTACAATGTTAGCCAGCGTGCACATATCTGTGCACGTCGGTCGACCCATATGGTTGACCGGCTTCTTTGGTGCGGTCGACCGTACCTGTCGACCGACCAAGCCTGGCAGACATAAAACAGGCCAGAAAAACAGGTTTAAAAATTATCCAATAAATTCTAATAAATTACAAAAAATCCCCAAAAATAGTTTTGACAATTTGCATTGATATACAAACATGTGATAAAAGTTTTGACTCAAATATCAAGCAATTAAAACTATTTTTGTATCTTAACATATTCACCAAAACCAAAACTTGTATTTTCTAAAACTTGGATTCTTGAATAGAAAATACATTTAGTCTAAAACTCATCCAAATACAAAAAGTATGAAACACATGAATATCATGTTGAAATAACAAGTTTAAGTATCATGATTAAATATCATGTTTTTGTATTTGATTCCAAAATATGTTTTGTTAGAATTACCAAAACATAAAACTCATGAAGTAGACTATCAAACTAAGTTTGTTTAAAATAGTTGAAGCATGCATGTATATAGAACAAATCTAATATACATTAAACCATGTAAACTTGTTTTGATATAAAATCTATTCATGTAAACCAAGATCGGTTAAACCTAAAACCGAAAAAACGAAAACCAATATTCAAAACATGAAACGTGTGTGTTGTGAACTTGAGCATTATCATACTATTCTAATCTTTACAATTTGGGATCTAAACTCAAAACTAAACTATGGTACCGAAGTCTTCTTGTAGAGCGCAATCTCCAAGCCGACTCGATCCAAAACTCCTTGATCCACCGAGCAAGTGCTATATATGATCTTTGACGCTCGGGCTCATGAATCAACATGTGGGTAGCTTCCAAATCATCTTGTTGAAGCTAATCACCAACTAATAACTTGATTAATGATCTGAAACTAAAATCACAAGATTATTAGTACACATAACTACATGAGTTAATCATCATCAAAACTAGAGTGGAAGGCCTTTGGGCCAACAGGTACTTTGGGCCAGGGTTTGCTCCCTGGCCCCCCTTTTCCTGATGCCTATAAATACCCCTTGGGGTTTCAAGAGCAGGAGATATGCAGAGTTTAGGGTAGTTTTCATCTTCATTTTGTAGTTTAGGATAGTTTAGGTTAGTGTTCTTCTTCTTCCTCTTTTGTATTTTTTATTTCTTTTAGATCTTGTAATAGGAGAGAGAGTGGTACATGGTGAGAAAGTAAGAGTGCTTGTAATAGAAGATGACAATCTATGAAAGGTGCTCTCTTAACTTATCTTTGTTTTCTCTCTGACTCCTTTTATATGTGTAGCTAATTTTCTCTCATGGCAACTAACTACTAATCGCTAACTTGCTAACTTCTTACTTGATAATCTATAATAATCTAATAGCCTAGCAAAAGCCATTGATGGCTCATGATGATAGATCTAACACTCTAACATCTATATCTCTAACAAGCTAATATTACTTTATTTTATTGGGTTTTGATGATTTAAGTGTAGCTTACACTTACTGGTTGAATTTGGTTGTGAAAGTTAACATATGAGTCATGCTTTGTAAAGCTCTTGAACCAAGGACTAGTGAAGGGCAATGATACATGTGAGGCAACTATCACTAAGAGGTTAGCATATTGGTGGAGTCATTAGTAGTTAGTAGTCATGGGTTTTCTTTATCTTTTTACTTTATTTTAGAAATATATCAAAAACCACAAATATCTCATCTTCTATGTTTCTCACTTCTTCGTGTTTTACCGTACTTCTCTTTTTCATTTTTTGTTTTCCTTTCTTTTCATTCTTTCAAACATTGAAGAACTTTTAACACACACGTGAATCAACCGGTAAAGTTTCTATCACCTCCTGTCCTTGTGGATTCGACTCGTTTTAGCCTCTATATTATAACAGAAGTATCGAGGAAGTCAAAGCACACACACTTTAACTCTTGATTTCAAAACGACATATTTTGTGCGCAGTTTTCCCCTGATCAAATTTTGGCACCGTCGTAGGGGATGGGAACGGTTTGATTTCACGTTTTTGTTAACTTTTCTTCTTTATTTTTGATGTGCAGGTTAAATTTTTAGCGTTGCAGAAGTCCACACTTGCTCTTGTGTGGTTGGGTAAATTTTATATATTCTTATACTCTGCTGCTAATTTTTGTTTATATTACTTGTGCACTGTAAATATTTTAAGAACTAAAATACTGGAATTGGATGCTTTAAAATGGTTTAGACTTTTGCATTTAAGCACGTGTCAATTTTCATTTCAATATACTATATTTTATTCTTCTGTTGTTGTGATCTTGACGGAGGTGTACATATTGCATGGCATATAGTTAGGACAAACACGTAGGTGATTTACTTGCTGTGTGTGTTCATTCTTATATATATTGCACAATTACAAGAATTTAACTTAAGGGCAAAACCCAAGACAACATAAGGTGGGGAAGTCATTACCCTCCCTTGGCCCAAAATCACCTACCCACTTACACAACCTAAGCCTTAATAAAATTTTGCTAGATGTTAGCCCCTAGGGACATCTCGGACTCTTTTAGGAGATTGACCTAAGGGAAAAGTTATTAGAAGTTGACTCTTGTCAAATCAGTGTCTAAGGTTGGGGATTGAGAGGCGAGACCTCGAAGAACAGTGGTTTGGCATAATTAGGCCCGTTGCTCCGGTACGAATACCTCCCATTGATTTTGCCCCTACCTGACCGATTAATTTGTGGTCAGATTCTGACAATGTACCTCTCGTGGACAGTCTAACTAGTTAGGAGTCGTCTAGGTCTAAGTCAACCCTAATATAGGCTTGTTTTCTTTTTCTTTTCTTTCTTTGTCTGTTTGTTTTCTTTTTTTTTCGTGTATTGTGAAATGGATTTTAACAACAATAATTCTTTCAATCATAATATGAATCCATATTTCATCCCGGCCTCATTTGACTCGGTAACTCCAACCCGTCTATGTACAACATGAACCAGCCATATATGCCAAGTTGGGAATATCCGACTCAATATGACTCATATCCCCAATCATATGACTATAATTTTCAAAATAACTTTCAGTCTTCACAGAGTTGATGGGGATTCACCCCCCTAGTTAAATTTTCAACTATCTTGTCCACAAATTTCACAATATTCATTCCCCGATTCTGCTTTATATCCTCCTTTTCCTATTCCACCAACCGAGGAAAAGTCCAATTTGGAAAGGAGTATGAAAGCCATGCTTGAGTCCCAACAACAAATTCAATATTTGCTCAATTCACAATCCTTCCCAAATCAAACTCCATATACTCCTTTTCTAGAACATCCAATTGAAGAAGAATCTGAGCTAGAAGAGCGTTTGGAAGTCTTTTGTGAAAAATTTCAACGATTTTAAAATATATTGGACTCATCATCTCAGTCAAATTTTCAAGAGTCCTGCTCATCTTTTCCAGTCTCACTGATTCAAAATGAACAACCATCAATACTGAACTTGAGTATGGAACCCTTGCGTGAGTAGAAGCAGCAATTACAAAATCCGTTGGACTCATAATTTCACCACAATTTTCAAAATCAACTTCCATACTCACCTTTTCAAGAAGAACCAATTGCAAAAAGTATTGAAGATATGATTCTGACTCTAAATTCTGTTACATGGTCTATTAGTAGGTTAGACTCACTGATGAGAAAATTGATCGATGAGAGCGAGAAAAGTCTTTCTTGTCGACCTTTGACCGATCCTTATATCCCTAACTCTACTGATTGGACCCAAGAATCATGTCATTTTGGAAATCCAGTTTTAATTTCATCATACCAACCTGAACTTGACCAACATCAACCTCTTGACATTTTGGCAAGTTATCATTTTTCTGAAATTAAACTTGAGCTTGAAAGTGATCCTGAACCTCATGTTGGTGATTCTATTTCACTTTTTGATTCAATAATGAATCTGGTATCTTTACCAGATTTTTTTCTATTACGGATTCAACATTGAATCCTGTACCAGTACACTGTGAAATTGAATCACTAATATTTTATGATCACACTTCATTAATGGGGAAAGTGTGTGAACACAATTCTTTGGTTTGGACCCTATTTTTTAACCAATTTTGACTCTCATTATTGACTCTCGACTTAATCTGAGTCAAATTCTCAAGTAGGTGTCAATGTTTTATCCTGATCCATTTAATCCAAATCCATCATCTCCCAAAATCACACTTCATTATTGGACAAGGATGTTGAAGAAAATGACTCAGTAATTATTATTGAAAATTAGAAATTAGATGGGCATAAGTTTTTAAATAAGACCATTCATTCAATCAACATTTTACTGGGTCGTATTAGAGAGGTCACTTGTGGGTTTTGCAAGATCCACGATATCTTGATTGCGAAGCAACGTTTGGCCCAATCCGACCACCGCCGAAGCCACCACCATGAGGTAACTTTCCTTCCCTTCCCATTTATTTCATGTATATGCACATTCATGATGCATTGAGAACAATGCATGAGATAAGTGTGAGGGAGGGTTTAAATATAGGTTGTTTTAAATTTTCTTTCTTTTACACTTCTTTTTAGAAATTTTTTAAAATTTTTTTTTGTATAAAAACTCTTTTCTTATCTTTTTACAAAACTTTTTGACATAAAGGAAATAGTTTTGGTTTATTTATAAAAAATTAAGATCATCTTAGGAATTAGGAAGACCTAAAATTATGAAATTTTAACTGAGTCAAAATAATAAAGCTTGTTTAAATTTTAGGATAAGAAAGTAAAATTGAAAAGATAATTTGATCTTGAATTTTTTGCCTTAGATTTATGCACTTCACACTTACACAATTTTTGGGATTGAAACAAAGACCGAAAATGCCATAAAAATATATTATATATATATAATGATAATAAAAATCATTTATTAAAGTTGGGTAATTATACCTCAAGAAGCATGATTATTCAAACCTAAAATGGTGCACAAAAATAAAAATAATCTCCTTTAGTTTTGTGGCCTTGTTTACTCGAGTCCTTAAGTCCGAGGGATGTTTTCTCATCTGGTGCCCAAAGATCATCTGGTTTGGGAGTCACCGGCTAAAGGCTCACTACACGTATAAATAAGAAAGCCTAAGAAAACTAAGGGAAGAAAAAAGAGAAAAAATAATTATACAAAAATCAATGGCATGAAAGTTTAAGTCGATATCCCAAAAATCTTCACAGTTCACCAAGTACATATTTTTCTAAAAATTTTATGAAAGATCAAAGAATCAATTCAATTTTACATTCTTACATTTAATTTATAACAAGATTTTTCATTTCGACTTAGTTTAAGGAAGAACAATTTTTGGTTAACCTCTGACCTTGGATCACTTATATTTTCGCAAAAATACTTCAACATTTTTCTCTATTTCAAAATATGTTTTCAAAATACTAACATTCGATTTTTTCTTTATGGATTTTGTAGGTGTAATCCGCTGAAAACCCTGAGGAGGCAAAACTCCTCCTCTAGGGAAAAACCTAGAGGTTTAACGGCTTGTTGCACATGCTCAGTGCAATCGTGTCACCTACGAAAGTGGTGTAATAATTCTTTTAGTTTTTTGTTTTGCTCGGGATGAGCAAAAGATAAGTGTGGGGGTGTGATTAGTCTCTAAAACTGCATATTTCATACCACATCTTCACATTTATTTCATATTAAATTCTGCTAATAAACACCTCTCTTGCATGTTTCTAGGTCCATGGTGTGCAATGAAGAAGAAGACTCTAAATCACCATTTAATGGGTGATCAAAGGCCTATAATCTAGCCATTGACTTTAGAGAGCTGATTCGTCAAAATCAAGGGCCCAAAACTAGAAACCAGGAACTACATCTAACAAGGGACAGACGGGACAGCGCGCGGCGCCTGGCGCCGCGCGCGCGGCTCTAGAAGAGCTGCGAAAACGTGGCTATGGCCGCGTTTCCGCTGCCGTACAGGCGCGACCGCGGCTGTACATGCGCGACCGCGCCCGTACTTTGGACCAGGGTTTGTCCCCTAGCCCCCCTTTCCCTGGCGCTTATAATACCCTTGGGGTTTCCAGAGCAGGAGATATGCAGAGTTTAGGGTAGTTTCATCTCCATTTTGTAGTTTAGGGTAGTTTAGGTTAGTGTTCTTCTTCTTCCTCCTTTGTATTTTTCATTTCTTTTAAATCTTGTAATAGGAGAGAGAGTGGTACATGGTGAGGAAGTAAGAATGCTTGTAATAGAAGGTGACAATTTATGAAAGCTGCTCTCTTAACTTATCTTTGTTTTCTTCTCTAACTCTTTTTACATGTTTAGCTAATTTTCTCTCATGGCAACTAACTACTAACCGCTAACTGCTAACTTCTTACTTGATAACCCACATGAATCTAATAGCCTCTACTTGGCCTTGCTCTTACAAGAGCCTTTGATGGCTCATGATGATGGATCTAACACTCTAACATCTAAATCTCTAACAAGCTAACATTACTTTATTTCATGCTTGCTCTTATTGGGTTTTGATGATTTAAGTGTAGCTTACACTTGTTGGTTGAATTTGGATGTGAAAGCTAACATATGAGCCATGCTTTTTAAAGCTCTTGAACCAAGGTCTAGTGATGGCCAATGATACATGTGAGGCAACTATCACTAAGAGGTTAGCATGTTGGTAGAGTCATTAGTAGTTAGTAGGCATGAGTTTTCTTTATCTTTTACTTTGTTTTAGAAATATATCAAAAACCAAAAATATCTTATCTTCTATGTTTCTCACTTCTTCGTGTTTCGTCGTACTTCTCTTTTCCATTATTTGTTGTTCTTTCTTTTCATTCTTTCAAACATTGAAGAACTTTTAATGCACACGTGAATCAACCGGTAAAGCTCCTATCGCCTCCCGTCCTTATGAATTCGACTCGTTTTAGCCTCTATGCTATAACGGAAGTATCGAGGAAGCCAAAGCACACACACTTTAACTCTTGATTCAAAACGACATATTTTGTGCGCGGTTTTCCCCCGATCAACCGTCCAGAGAGCTTTGCTCTCTGGATCTGGCCCCGGTCGACCGGGCGGTCGACCGGCCAGAAAGCTCTGCTCTCTGGATCCAACCTCGGTCGACCGGGAGGTCGACCGGTGGCACAACGGTCGGAAATCCGATCGGTGGCTGGTCGACTGGGCGGTCGACCGATAGCAGAATTTTCTGCTGTCCTTGGCCTAACGGCTAGTTTTTGGAATGGGTTATAAATACCCATCCCTTTGGGCTGTTTTGATGAAGAATTTCAAGAGCGAAAATTTTCATCTTCTTAAGTGTTTTAGCAATAAGTTTTAAAAGAGTATTTGGGTTAAAAAAATTTATTTTATTTGTTTTAAAGGGTTGGAAAAATTAAAGAAAAGGAGAAGTCTTTGGGAATTATTTTTGGTCTTCATTTCTATTTTATCCTAGAAGTTTTCCCAAGTATTTTTTTTTGTGATTTTGATTTTCAAACTTTTTGATTTCTCACACTTGAGCTATCTATCTATCCTTATTAGGATCTTATTTTTTGGTGAGAAAATTGGTTTGTGGTTTGTTGAGACCACCAAGTGTTGTAATCCTCTTTGCTTTGTGTTATCCTTCTTGTGTAGAGGTGATTGTGGAGGTTGTGTTGTTATCCCTCTAAGTGTAGAGGTGATTGAGGTCGGAGTTTTTACTTTTTTCCTTATCCCTCTAAGTATAAAGGTGATTGTTGTTGTTTGGCTTTGTGCCTATCACTCTAATGAGAGGTGATTGTGTTGGCTTTGTGCCTATCCCTCTATTGAGAGGTTGATCGTGTATGACTTTGTGCCTTGCCTCTTGTGTAGAGGTTGTTGTTGTTTTAGAGAGGAGTTGTGTACTCCAAGTTTGTATTACCCAAATCCTTAGTGGAGGTTCCCTGTGTGAGAAGTCCTGTATGGACGCATTAATGAAAATCCTTATGTGTGAAGGCGGGGACGTAGAGCAGTGGCTCGAACCTCGAAACATATCTTGGTGTTTGCGATTGATCCACTATCTCTGAACTCTCTCTCTCTCTTTCTTTTATATCTTATATTGATTCATATTGCTCATACCTTATATGCTTAGTATTGTTTGTGTGCCTCACTTGTGTTGAACTAAGAGAGCTTCATATAGCACCTCAACTCTTATTTAGAAGAATTTAGAGGAGATAGTCCAGAGCACGTTACCGGAATTCGCCTACACTCTTTGGTTACACTAAGTGTGTTGCAATTAGTTTTTAATTCTGCATCATTTGTCATTAGAGTAGCTATACACCTATTCACACCCCTCTAGGTGTACTTACAAGCCGGTGGGAGTTTAGTCAGTGCGCGATCACTTATCTCGTTGACGATGCGAGCGTTCAGTCTCCAAGTACTACTACCTAGGATTTTCTTCTCGCCTGGTTTCGAAAATCCTATGAGAGTGGAAGATCGTAAGGAATTAGCACCCTGAGTTAGATGAACTAAACCTCCGAAAGCTTGGAAGCTAGAGAATGATTTCTGTATTTGCCAAAATTCAAGCCGCAAAGCTCTCTCTTTGAAGCAAAACGAAGCCCAAAGCTAGCCTTCAAAACCCGTAGCCCTCAGCTAATCCATGCACTGAGCTATTTATAGGTTGGGAGTGGTGTAACTGCCCCTAGAATTCAGCAAGACTGAAACAGTTTGTTAGCCCTCGCGCGAGGCTCAGACACTTTGATGATATTCATTGACTTATTTTGTTGATAACATAAAAAATCATAAAAATCAGTGAAGTTTGTTTCTTTTTCTTTTTCCTTTGCCTTAATGGATGTTTGATATAAGTCAACAAAGTGTCTTGAGTACGATTAGTACGGAACCAATAATCTTTTATGCCACGCCTATAGCAGGCTTCATCACTTATTTTCAGCTAACTTGCAGACCTTTTCATTTTTCTTGATTTCCTTCATTGTTATTCTATTTTTGGTGGTAGGGTGTGACTATCTTGTTTGAACCATGATTATGGTCACCTCAGTTTCTAGGATTAAATCGGCCACGACTACGACCATGCCCAAATTGCTTGGATTGCTTCAGGGAATGACGCACTCGCATTCACTTTAGAGAATTGTTTTCAGCCAATTAGATAAAATTAATGATTTTTCATTAAAAGCTTATTATCTTGTTTAGCAACTATAATGCATGAAGTCAGCTAGGAATATTTCTTAAATCTCTTTTCACGGTATTGTTGTTATAGGAGCATATAGGATGCATGAAAAACGGAAAATATTTTCTCCAACATATCTTCTTTATTTACTTTGGCTCCACACAAGGTCAGTTGAGAGACAATTTTGAACATCACTGAGTTATACTCATTCACTATTTTGAAATCCTGCAAACATGGGTGCAACCAATCATAGTAGGCTTTTGAAAGTATGACACTCTTTTGGTGGTCATTTCGTTCTTCAAATTTTTTTCTAAAGTATAGCAGTGTCTTTCACCCCAACGTATTCAGATTTCAAATCCTCATGAAGGTGATGACGAAGGAAAATCATTGGCTTTGTGTGATCCTTCAGGGATGCTTGATTTGATGATTTTTCGAGGTTCATAGCATCCAAATGAATTTCAATACCGAGGATCCAAATAAAGTATCAGAGATATCAAGTGCCACAAACTCAAGCTTTGTGAGATTTGACGTCGTCAAATAGCTCTAAGACACAAAAATAAATAATATTTTAGAATTATTTAATGGTATATTTGAAATACCAGAATGCATATAAATTGTGTTTTGACTTTAGAATCAGTTCTCAGATGATCAAATTAGAAATCAAATAGAAAAATATATGTGTAATAATATGCTCGAAGCTAGAGGTTCGAGTCCTATCAATTTTGGGCTTCAGGATCTATAATCATTTAAAATTGAGGTTTAAAATTTTAAGTTGTGAACTTCAGGTCCATATATGAATAAAGGAAAAATTAATCTTTCATAAAAAATGTTAGACATAAGAAAAAATATCATTCTAATAAAAATGAGAATATTTAGCAGTAATGTAATAATCTATATAGAGCACACAAATAATCTTAACGTATTATAAAAGAAAAATGGCTATTAATTTTCACATTATAATTGTGAATAATCACATGAATAGATTATTTTTTAAAAAAAAGAATCACATATATGTATAAAGCTATTGCAGGAGGGACATAACATAAAAGGCCACAAAAACAACACAAAGTAGTCAGAATATTCAGAGTCAGAACAAAACGGTGCTTAATGCAATAAATACTAATGATAAAAGCATCTACTCAAGAATTCTCTTTGCACGTTGTCTTAAACTTGAAAGACGAAGTATTAGCATAAAAAGAAAATTTCTAAAAGTAACTTCCTAGGAATAGTAGCAACCTTGAAATGCTTTCTTCTAACGTCCAAAGAATATAACTAAAATACAGAATGCCGACAATCAACAAGAAAATCTCCACACAAAAATGCTGATAATTTTACTTCATTAGTACTTACAAATAGGAACTCCCAAGTGACATAACAATCTTTAATCAAAATTGAGAGCCAACAAAAAAAAGAGAAATGACCAACATGCTATATATGATTATAAGTTTAGGTAAATAAGTGCAAGATTGTATGCTCCAAATAATAAACACATAATCAACAAGAACGATCGAGCACGGTTAGAGCACCATAAAGTTCAAGTCATGTCTATATGTTCAAATATTAGTAATACATTTGGTTCAAATAAAATAAGAAATTAAGAAGACGAAAAGTATACCAAGATCGAGAGTCACAAACACTTTAGTGCCTCAGCTGGGAACAAGAGAATCGTGCTGATAACGCATTATAAAACTAAAAACAATTTAGAGAAATGAGAAGAGAAAGTCAGGAGAAATTATTCTCAAAGTTGTGTGTTTTTTCATTCGTCTTTGTAGCCTATATATATAGGCAAAAATAAGTATAAGTTACGAAAAAGAAGGTGAAAAGATATGGTAGTCGTCCACTAACTCACGCATTTACAACAAGTTCATCAATAATAGCATCTCATTTTATTGATAAGAAGCATTTACTTTACCACAGATTATCATAAAATCACATATATTTTATGTAGTACTACTTCCATTCAAATCTCACACAGTAGAGGAGATGCGACAAGCGAACAATACACAATTACATAAGTTAGGTAAATAAGCGCAAGATTGTATGCTCTAAATAACAAACACATAATCTACAAAATTGAATTAAGCATGATTAGATCACCATAAATCATGTCTGAACGTTAAAATATTAGTAAGATAATTGAATCAAATAAAATAAGAAATTAGGGAGACAAAAAGTATACCAAGATCGAGACCCGCAACATCTCAGATGGAAACAAGAGAATCGTGGTGATAACATGTTATAAAACAAGAAAATTTTAGAGAAAAATGAGTAAGAGAAAACTAAGAGAAATTAATCTCAGACTTGTGTGTATTTCATTCATCTTTGTAATCTCTATTTATAGGCAAAAATAAGTATAAGTTATAAAGAAGAAGGTGAAGAAATATGGTGATCATCAACTAACTCATGCATTTACAACAAGATCATCGCTAATAACATCCCTTTTTATTGATAAGATTTACTATACCACACATTACCATAAAATTGCATACATTTTTACATGGTACTAGCTTCCATTCAAATTTGACACAATAGAGCAGATGCAGCAAGCGAACAATACACCTTCTTAATTCTTTCCACCAACGGGCCATTGGGTCACTGGTTTGAATCCCATTGTGGGGTTGATTTTCTAGCGGGAAAAAAAAAACAAGCTAACAATACACACTACTACATAGCTAGCAGAGAGCCCGCCAGTGGCCTGAAAAGGCACAGTTCTGAGCCCAATAGATTTAATTTTTGGAGCTCCACACAATGTGATCAGGTGGTAGGAGGTGGCAAAATGAGTTCCCGGCCTTTATCTTGATCCCGTAGCTGTCCGGCCCGGCCACCACGTTGTGGCACACCGCTACTGCCTCCACGGTCGTCTCGTCTTCTCCCACCGTTGACACCCTGTACGCTCTGATCCCCTTCGTCGCATGGCAGTAGAATACGGCGTAGGGGTACCCCCTAGCATGACATGCCACAAGAGTGGTTCCGGGCAGCTTTTTCACACCGGATGGTATTATAGTGTACTTTTGCCGAGGTACGTCTTCGTTTGACATGACGGTCGATAGGGCCAAAACGTTACGGGTGGCGAGAAAGGATGTGACGTGCTCGACCATGGCCTCGAGCGAGGTGGCACAGTACTTGGTTTCTCCGGCAGCGGGTGGCGCCTCGCACTCACTGATGGTTTTTTTAATGGTGTCCGTTTTGGGAGATTTGGGGTCGATGGAGAAGCGAGAGAGGATGGCGGGGAGGCCGGCGGAGGAGAAGGGGATGGAATTGGCGGCTTGACGGGATAGGAAGGTACCACGGAAGCCAGAAGTGCTTCGTACGAAGTCCATAGTTAGCTCGGTTCCGGAGAGCATGTCCTTCTCGTAAACCGGGCTGTATGGACCGGGTTTGTGGCTGGAAATTTTGATGTCAGCTGCATGCAGATTCAACTACAGTTATTACAACGTCAGTTATGATGTAAGTGGTCATGAGTTCAAGGATTTTACATTTATCCTTGAAAGAAAGATATCGGGTTATTTTATCTGACATACTCGATCTTTACTCTGTGTAAACGGGCATAAATGAAAAGAGGAGTGTTTATATACAATTCAGAGAGAGAGAGAGAGAGAAAGAGAGAGAGAGAGAGAGACCTGTAGGGTGTAACAAGTCATGGATGGCAGCAGGCATGGGGGTGTTAGGCAAGGCTTTGCTCCAATACGCCTGAGCAGGCAGTGAATTAGCTTCATGAGTTGCAGCAGCTTCAACCTGCAATGAAATTATTTTTTATCACTGATTATGCAATAAATAGCAGACTGAATTTGAGAAGAATTAATTTGCTTAATTGTTTAAGTTTGTCACCAGAAAGAAGGAGAGGAGGATTAAAAGGGAGCCATCAGTGAAAATTGAAGAAAGGAAGTGTGCATGCAACAACAGGAGATAGAGGTGGAATTTATAGAGAGAGAGAGGAGTGGGAGAGGGTGATAGAAAAATGGCAAGTGGATGACGCATACAAGGAGGAATCTCATAATTTAATTTAATGCTCAAATTTATTGTCTTTTCTTGTCAAGTTGCTTGCAATTCTATTATATGGCACCAATTGTGGAAAATTTTGGACCTAATGATTTCATTAAACATGAGTACTTGAACCCTAGTTAAGATCAAGTGTCTCGCATCTAACTAAACATATCAACGAGTGTTATAAGATGATTTAGTTTCATGCTAAAAAAAAGAGAATAGGTTTTCTCAAAAAAATTATAATAATAACACATAAATAAGTGGTTAAATAAGTCCTGACTCAATTTAATAGGATTTTTTTTTTTTTTATCCTTTAGACCAAGTTAATTATAACCATATTACGTAGACTACTTTTTTAGGGAGTCCATTTTCATGGCACCATGTTTGGATGATTTAATTAAATTTATAATTCTTTTTATGAGATATTTAAATAAATTTATAGAATTTTCTCAAGTTATCGCATCAGCACCACAGATATCTCATAAACGTCTGAGATCTCTCTACGTTAGCTCTGTCAATTGTCATGCAACTTGTTTGATTCTTTAGGGTCCCTCTCAAAGCCCCTACGTGACTCATATTTTCCTAATTTTTCTCAGTGGTTTTATTCAACCCAATTGGCATCTGTGTAAACAAAAGAACAAAATGATTCCAAGTTTCGCCTATCTTCTCTCATATGAAGCCAACAATTTATAAAAGTTTAGAGAACCGCAAATTAATTTAGAAGACCATGGGAATCTGTGGCAGCTAGCTTTTGGTCTCTGATGCAAAAGAGTCAAGTTTTCGAATTTAAAAATCTTTTCTATTTTAGTGATCAGATTCTGATCTTCGCAACACGTGTCTCACTTCATCATGATCTTCACAAGCGAAACAGCAAACTCAATGTATCAGAAGACTAATTCAGTTAGGCCTGAGGAGAAAAGCCTGAGCACCTTCCGGAGACCACTTCAGTCAGGCCCAAGGAGAAAACCTAAGCGCCTCCTCGAGATCACTTCAACCAGAGTTGTTCATCCATATATGGAACTTTGGCAAAGGCATTTTACTGGCCGGAAGCTCCGATCCCACGCTTGAAGTCTGCATTTGCCTATGGACGCGAGGTTCGCGTCTTAGTTGAAATGCGACCTTCGCATTGAAGTAAGCCCCGCGTCTAAGGACTTCTCTTTAATGATTTTTTGACAGCCTACAGGGTGATCTAGCAGTCTGGCCTCCCCGATTCCCTTCTGGATCAGTTCGTCAAGGAGGTTGGAAGACCTGCTGTTCTCAGGGTCACCCTCCGTTTGCATTGAGTTGTTCTGGAGGGCTGCGACTTGGGTCAGGAGTTGTTGGTTGAGCATTCTCCACTTCTCTTGCTCCTGGAGGATATTCTCGCGATCGAGGCCTTCTGTTCACGTTCACAGTAAGATTGCATCTGTTACTCCTTCATCTGCTCTTTCATCTCGTAGAGCGTCTGAAACATTTGGTCTTTGTGTTGTTGTGAGGGATGGATGTTGGCGACCGGCTCTTGTCGCGATGAGGAGTATATGTCCTTGGTTGGGTGCAGTTTATTGCCAGTTGGTGGAGATACTATGCCCCCAGCGGCCTCGATTGCCTTACCTTTGAACATTGCACCTTTGATGACTTGTTTTCTCTAAAGTAGAAGAGGCTTTTGAGGAAGATTTTAGGTTTTAGGGGATAGATCTTGAGTGTAAAGACTCAAATCTCAATTAAAGCACCAATTTATGGTGGAGACTTTTTAATGTGATTGACCGAACTGTCAATCTAGCACCACAAATAAAGGAATCGACCTAAATCGGGGGTGAAGCTTTATATTTCAACATAGTAAACAAATGGAGACAAAACATTATGTGGAAACTCAAATTAGGAAAAACCAGGGAGGAGAGAAAGAATTACACTATATTTTTTCGATTACAGTGAACTTTGTAGAGAATTCTGGTGTTTACAATTTCTTTGATCCTCGCCCCCTTTCCTCCATGGATCTCCAGTGTATAAATACTCTTTAGGTTTGTAACTGATGGTGCGGATTTCTCGGATCTCCATAACTGCATGATTTGCACATTGGGATTTTTCCATAACTGCTCAAATCGATGTGTTTTATTGTTGGTATTGGCATGCCGAGATATCTGCCACTATTTATAACTGCCCTCACTAAAATAGGAGAGTATTTAGAACGTGGGGATATCGTGGCAGCAGAACTACCTTCGCGATTCGGGAAACCTGATGCTGAGTTGTGTCTAGTGGAAGGGGCAATCTCCACAGAGAGCCTATGTCGTGGAGATCGGGGAGAGATCTGGGAGTTGCGGATGTCGGGGAAAGAAGGGCCAGAGGCCCTGAGGTCCTCTCCTCGGGATCGAATGTGAAAGGGCCTGAGGCTCTCTCCTCGGGGTTGAACGTGAGCTTGAGGCAAGCCCCGAGGAGAGCCCTGAGGCTCTCTCCTCAGGGTTGAATGTCAGCCAACTGGTATCTCGAGTTTGTTATCCACTTGAGACACTCCTGATGCGGCGGGACACGTGTCGCGATCTTGGGGAGTGGTCAGATTTTGACCAATACAATAGGTTTCTACTATCATACAAATTTAAACTATGGGCCTTTTGGTTGTTGTAAGTCGCAAACTTTTTAATAGTTATTACTGAGTTACATAAAAATAAGTTTTACGGTGTTTAGTTGGCATTGTAAAATTGTAAGTGGGAAAGTGTATTGTGTTTTACGGTGTTTGGTTGTCATAATATGTAAGTCGCAAGTGGAAAAGTTGACCAGAAAATTAATTGTTTGGTGATTTAAAAAATAAATAATTAAAATAAAATTAAAAATAAAATTAAAGTAAGAATAATAAATGCAATTAAAAAAATTTAATATAAAATTAAATAATTAAATAATTAAATAATAAATATTAATTAATTAATTAAATTTATTAAATAACTAAAATAAATAAATATTATATAATTAAAATAAATTTAACTTTATTAAAAATATAATATAATAATTAAAAAATAAAAATTAGTAAATATTAAAACTATTAAAAATTAAATATACTAAAAATTAAATAATTAAAAATTCTATTTAATAATTAAACTTATTAAATTTAAACTAAATATTACTAATCTATAAATAAAGTAATAATTAAAATTAAGTGGAATAGAGTATATTAATTTAGTAATAAAAAAGATTAATCTAGTAATAAAAAAATTCTAATGTTAAAAAATATTGAATTATTAATAAAAACTTTAATCTTATAATTATATATAATCTAATAATTTAAAAAAATTTCTCATAATCTAAAAAGATTAATCTAATAATAAAAATACTAATTTAATTACAATTAATTGTCAGCACTATAAATTTGCATGGCCACAAAATTAACTGTTTGTACTGCAAGTGGGATGTAAGCGGGATTTGCATCACCACAAAATTAACTGTTTGTGTTGTAAGTAGATCGTAATTGGGATGCAAGTGTATTTTATGACTTACAGTTCAAACAAACGCTAAGTCGTAAGTCACAAGTGGTACTTGCGACTTACAACCTTTTACGGTGAAATAAACACACCCTATAGCGAAAGCTCTAATTATTTACCGTGGTCTCTCCGTGGATTCTCCAGGGTGTTCCTATTTCAGGAATGCCATGAATAAGATTAAAAAAAAACTCTAATTATTATTTCTTCAAAATGTTTCCTTCATTTCGTAAACAAATGATGAACAAGTGATGCTTTTAAATACTAATTATAACAAATCGTTTCGCGGAACCATATACGTAAAACTAAGACGTGGGTATTATTGGTTTGGAATTTCTCGAGTCGGATTTGGACCTGGACTCGAATTTGACTTAGACTAGGATTCGGACTGGATCTTGGACTTTTTAGTTGGATTTATTAGAACTCGGATTAGGTCATGGATTTTTTTTGTTGGATTTATTAGGACTTTTTGGTTGGATTAATCATGTTCCTTTTGTTGAAACCGCAAGTTTATGTTAAGAAAAATTCTTTGCCGAGGTCTTGATGTGTATGTAGTGATATTTATGTTTATGCTCTCCATATCTCGACTCTTTATGCGTGCGAAGTGGTGAACTTTGAAGTATTGCATGTAGCTACGTGTATAAAAGAACCGTGTAATGTGATGGTGATGTATAGAATAAAATGTTTCAAAGATATCTGAAGTGATGTTCATATAAAGCTATCCCTACTTTAGGATGTTTTAATTTAATTTGAAAATGTTCTTGAGTTGCAAACTAGGTGGTGAGCAGAAGTATATATCTTCAGAACAATTCTGAGATACGGGCACTGGTATTTTCTTTCCGTTCTTGTTTTTGTTCTAGGAGTGCTGGCAACAAACAACGCCAGTTAGATCTCGTTCTAGCGCCAATGAATCCTTAAGAGTTCATTCAGACAGGATAGAACACTCAAATCTACTAGTAAAGAATAAATAACTCGAATCCACGAGCAATTGAAAAGAGTGTTGGGATTTGGGTCGAACAAATTGTCCCACCTCGGCTAGACGTGGGGATGGTCTTGGGTATATAAGGATTTGGGCAACTCCACCTAAAAGGCTAGTCTTTTGGGATGGTACCCCAAGTCGTTCAAATGGTATCAGAGTCATGCCCCGAACTTAGTCGTGTGTGTGGGTGATGTTCGACGATATAGATCCCCCAATGGCGCAATGGCGCAATGGGGCCTGCCCACCCCACTGGTACAAAAAAGGTGCAATAGGCCCCTGTGAAGCTAATGTTGGCCTCTCGAGAAATTTGGCAGTGGTGCTCCTTTGCAATGGGTGCACGCCTGTCATGCGGTCTGTCACGCAGTGTAGAGAAGTGACCGACTGCAGTTGGTACTTCACATAAGGCGTGCCGCCACCTCACGCAGTGAAGAGTTGGATCTCAATGGAGCATTTGATATTGATCTTCCAGTGTGAAGATAGTTGAGCTTACAGGGAGACTCTTTATTCGAGGGGGATTTTATGGGATTTGGGTCGAACAAATAGTCCCACATCGGCTAGAGGTGGGGGATGGTCTTGGGTATATAAGGATTTGGGCAACTCCACCTAAAAGGCTAGTCTTTTGGGGGGATGGTGCCCCAAGTCCTTCAAAGAGAAACTCAATTTTACTGATGATTAAAACTAGATACAAAAACCTAAGATACAGTGACCTTATATAGGCAATAAAAGAAGAATACTAATCTAATTAGAAAACCTAATCAAACAAAAGAAAAACAAAAGAAATCGGAGTTCAATTCAGAATAGAAATATGATTCCTGTTTAGAGTCGGATACGCAAATACGTGCAGAGCTGTCAATAGGTGCAAGGAGGTTGTCGACCGTTGGATGAGTCTATCGACAAGTACAACCAGGCTGTCGACAAAATGTAAAACTCCAACTCTCAGAAAATATCTGTCGATAGGTGTAAGTCAGTTGTCGACAGCTAAGCTTGCCAGTCGACAGCTGAGCTTGGGCTCTGTCTTGCTCTATGGGCTTGCTTCTTTCATGATCTCCGACATCAGTCCCTCCTTCTTTTAAAGAACTTGTTCTCGAGTTATAATCTGAGTATAGCTTCTTGGTAGGGTGATATTCATAGAGATCCGCCACATTAAATGTCTAGGACATCACCATATCTTTTTCCTCAGAGTTTTTCTCGCGTTTTTTGTCAGTTGTCACTTTATACTTTGCATAATTTTCTCCAACTTCAGTTAAACATTCTCCTTTAGAGCTTCACTCTCCTTGGGACTTATCCTGTAGTGTAGAAGATTAGGTAGACTTGCTTCAGAATATGATGTTGGATATGTCTTATGGGTGGTAATTCTT
Organism: Agave tequilana; assembly: GCA_038442645.1. Taxonomy (NCBI): domain Eukaryota; kingdom Viridiplantae; phylum Streptophyta; class Magnoliopsida; order Asparagales; family Asparagaceae; genus Agave; species Agave tequilana. Next base: position 32,082 of record JAVJIF010034654.1, read on the forward strand.
CCGAAAGCTTGTCGTGAACAACTCTTTTAAACTCTTCTAACAATGGTCTCATCTTCTTGGGAATTTCAGAGGGTGGAGTAATTTCTTTCTTGACAACTACAGCAAATCTCTGCTTTGTGTCCTTTGATTCCACTAAAAATTCGTCCCGATTGCATATGGAAATAAATTTAGGCTCTTTTCTTTTGTGGTCTTTGGAATAGGTGGAATTGGTCTCATGGCAACTCTTTTTCCTTCCAAGTGAACATATAGATATTTCTTTTACCTCTGTGGCTTTCATCAACATCATGTTGCCATAGTCTCCCCAAAAGAATATGATATGTGTCCACGTCAATCACACACATGCAACGGAATCATAATAAAACTTACTAATTGAAATAATAACATAATATAGACCTGTAACCTTGATAGAGAGGCCCTTCTTGATCCAACCAATGATGTAAGGATGAGGGTGCATTTCCATCTCTAACTTCAAATAGTCTACAAGTGCTCTAGAGACGATATTCTCGCAACTAACGTTATCAATGATGAGGTTGCATACTTTGCTCTTGAATGAATACCTAGAATAAAAGATTTGATATCGCTACATAGTGTCGGGGGCTTCTTGGTTGCACAGTAATTTCTGAACAACACAAGTTGCAAATTCCCCATGCCCATCATCAAAGTCTGAATTATTTAGTTCTTCAATCTCGTATCATTTCTCTTCGCCATCTTCGTAATCCGCCATATTGACTTGCTTCCATTTAAGGCATTCATTAGACTTGTGTCCAACCTTTCCACACTTACAACACTTGCCAATCCTAGGCTTGGCATAGGGATTCTCTTTGCTTTTTTCAGCTGCGATGGTTGTTCTTGCTGGTTTGATGCAGAGGCGTTGGTTGACTGACGGCTGATAGTCAGCCAACCACTGTGAAACTCGGATGAACTCCTGTGCCACTTGCTGACTCTTCAATTAGTGTTGAAGGCCTGAAAGGTAGAGCCATACTTTATAATCTCTCGATCTTTAATGCTTTGTTGTAAGCTTCATCAACGGAGAACACGTCATGAAGGATCATGTGCTCTTGAATAGCGTACTTTAGATCACTAATATACTTTGTCGCTTGTTGCTCTTCCGTTATAGATAATTCGCAGTGTGATAATAGTCGATAGAATTGTTGGCCCAAAGACCCATCACTCTAGTTTTGATGATGATCAACTCATGTAGTTATAGTACTAATGATCTTGTGTTTAATTAGTGACAGATTTATGATCAAGATCTTAGTAGGTGCGTAGCTTCAACAAAGGATTTAAAGTCAAGTTTTGGAGCTAGCACGGTGTTTGGACCAAGTCAAGAAGATGAGAAGACTTCAAGTGAAGACTTCATGAAGACTTGTGTCTAGGCTTGTTTTTTTATAAGATTTTATTTTTAGATAAAATGTAAAGGATAGAATAGTTGGTGGATTGCTCAAGTATACCATATACACACACACTCTTGATTTAGATGAGTTTTCATAAAAGAATTTTCATTTTAGAAAAGATTTTTCATTTTGAAAAAATACCGGTTTGGTTCTTGGAATTTCTTATATACATGTCTTTAATCAAAACCGTTTTAATGCTTATTGTCAAAAACATAGATATTTCACCATATATGTGTAGTGGATCATATCCATACACACTATGCTTTAAAAGAGTTTAAATATCTTGTTTTTGTATTTGGTGAAGTTTTGGAAAAACAAGTTTTGGAAAAATAAGTTTTGGAAAAACCAAGTTGAAAAAATACAGATTTTGTTTTGAACCAATATTTTCAACTTACAAAATAGTCCAAATCATTTGTAACATGTCTTGATTTTGTGCAAGCATGTTTGTTTATCAAAGTATATTGGTAAAACTATTTTTGTAGATTTTCTGTGATTTTATAGGATTTTATTTCAATCAAAAAGACCAATTTTTAAGTCCCAGAATTTTGCTTTCTGGCTTCAGCCGGTCGACCGAATCCTGAAGGCGGTCGACCGGGCGGTCGACCGACGTGCACAGACGTGCACGCCAGTTCTGGCAGGAGGGCCGGTCGACCGACCCGGTCGACCGTCCAGAGAGCTCTGCTCTTTGGAAAGGCCCCGGTCGACCGACCGGTCGACCGGACAGAGAGCAGTGCTCTCTGTATCCTAGCCACGGTCGACCGGTCGGTCGACCGCTGGCTCAACGGTCTAAAAAATGACCGTTGGCCGGTCAACCGACAGGCCACCTGGCTCCCAACGGCTAGTTTTTCTAGCTCTATAAATTGGGACTTTTGGGGGTTGTTTTCTACAAGATTTTGAAGTGGGTTTTGAGCTAGTTTTTTCAACTCCATTAAGAAGTTTTCTCCACTTATTTGAGAGCAAATATTTCCAATCAAAAGGGGAGTTTATCAAGAGTGTTTAAAAGTGATTTCTTGAGTTTTCCTCCACCATTTCAATCCTAGTTTTCTCACACAAACACTTGAGCTATCCATTGATATATTCATCCTATAGGAGTGTTATTGTGAGAGTGTTTATTGGTGATCAAAGTGTTTTTAGATCACCAAGAGTTCTTTTTTGTACTTTGAGGAGGCGGACAAGTGTGTTCGCGGTGTTTCGAGTTCGTGTGTGAACTCATTGTTTGAGGTGCGGCCTCGGCGAGCTAGTGGGCTTGCGGTGTGTACGGACTAGGGAGTCCGAGAGCTTGTAGGTGTTGCGGCACCGAGGAGTGATCCGGTGGGATCGATTCTAGTGGAAATCCTTCGTAGTGTCGAAGGCGGGGATGTAGAGCAAGTGTGCTCGAACCTCGAAACAAATCCCTTGTGTTTGTGATTGCTCACTCTCTCTCTCTATCTCCTTATTTATATTTTGCATGCTTCTATTGTGTTTAACTTTACATGCTTGATATTCTTATGGTGCTTAATTGTTATATGCTTGGGGATTGTTTGCTAACACTTGTATTCAACCAAGAGAGCCAACGCGGCACCTCAACTCTTATTTAGAGGAATCTTGAGGAGTTAGTCCAGAGCCCTTCACGGGAAATTCGGCTACACTCTTGTGTTATACGTGGTGTTTAGTTTAAGAAGTTTAGTTTGCATCATAATAGTTTTTTAATTCCGCATTTAGTGATCATTAGATTAGCCATCACCTATTCATCCCCCCCTCTAGGTGATTTACAATTGGTATCAGAGCCAAGTGCTCCTGATTTGGGTCTAACAAACTAGAGTTAAAGATCCTCATTTTTAGGCTAATCACAATATTTGTACACACACCATGGACTTCATGTCACCACCCACCTTTGACATTCTTAACATCCAAATTTGGAAGGTTAAGATGTCCTTATACCTCAAAGCCCTAGGCATTCATGTTTATTTTGCCACTACTAAAGACTCTTATTGTTTAAATGGCAAAAATTTTGAGGCTAATGCAAAAGCCCTACATGCTTTGAAGAGTACCCTAAATGATGAATATTTATTTAGGGTAGCTTTTGTAGCATGGAACATCATCACCTCCCTTGGCGAAAAAGATCTATATTATGCGGGGAGCGACTCGGATGTTGGAAGCGACACCTCCAACGTGTGCTACATGGTCCAAGGGGATAACCCCCTTGAGGTAACTACCGAATCCGAGGTAGAAGAGGATGTTGATATATCATATAATGAACTAGCATCTTTTTGTCAACAACTCTTAGAAAAATATGACATGCTTAAGAAAGATAACAAGAAAATGAAAAATAAAATTGATTGCATGTTAAAAGAAAATGATTCATTTGAAAGTGTTTTAAAAGAAAATGAATCTCTTAAAAATAAAATTGCATGTTTTGAGAAAGAAAATGAAAATTTGAAAAATGAGAATGTTTCCTTGTTGTCTAAATTAAATGATCTCTGTGAAGGAAACACTAATTTGAAAAATAAAATTATTTTGGTGGAAAAACAAAAAGAAATTGCTTTTTATGAAAACACTTCTTTGAAAAGAAAAATTGTTTCTAAAAAGAAAAAGAAAAATGATTTTACATCTCACCATGCTTAACATGCCACCACTAATGAGATGGAATTTTTGAAAAATAAAATAAATTGTTTAAGCTCAACTTTGAGCACATGTGCATTTAATCACAAGAAATTGGAAACCTTGTTTTTAAAGAAACAAGCTCCACATGCTCATGCACATCATCATCATGCATATGCACATTTTGCACACCACGATCACAAATATACACATATGCATCCTAAGGTGTACAAATGTACACATTGTGGCCGCAAAGGCCATTTAGCAAAATTTTATTTTGACAAGGAACCCAAACATTTTGCTAATAAAAATGTTCCTTACAATGCTAACCCTCAAGGACCCAAAAGAAAATGGGTACCAAAATTCTCACCTTTTGTTTTTGATGTAGGTGCGGGCTCTCACACAACGTGAGAGAAATGGTGCCTTGGTAGTGGGTGTATGGACTTAATGGACACATATTGATGCATCCCTATCAAGGAGTTTTGGTGGGACTACCACCATGTTTTGGAGCTTTTGAGTATAGTTCATGTATTGGTAACTATCTCTAAAACTCTTAGTTAAGTTTACATGCTTCTTTCATTTGATGATTATTTAGCATGTTCATGTTTTATTTGTTTTGTACTTCATGTGGTAAAGACTAGTTTAAATGTAGTTTTTTAATCAAAACTTGTAGTTATATATGTACAAATAGTGAGCAACAAATTGATTCATATATGTTTGTACTTCATTGCTCATTTGTACTCACTTTATGCACATGTATAGGCTAGTTTTGATGATTCTCTCATTTACACGTGTTTTGCCAATTTTCATGTTTTACTTCATGTATATGTATTTTGTATTCAAATCTAATAAATATACATGTATACCCGTGAGTCTCTTTCCTTCATGCAAATACCTTTAATAGATTCTTTTTATGTTTGGAATATGTATGCATATTGTTAGTTTTGGATGAATCATACATATACCTAGAAGTTATGTTTAAATGAAAAATATATTTTCATTTTGTTTTGTTTGATAAAATGATATTTGTTTTTGAGCTTTATTGACTATTTTCATGAAAATGCTAATTACATGATTCTTGTACACTCACACTTTATCTGTTTATTCATGACTTTGTTTCATGATTATTTTTTAGCCTTATAGATTTCGAGTGTCAACTCTTATGTATTTGGTATGATTCATGAAACACATATGATTTGATTTCATGTTTTTGAAGGATTTTTAACTAGTTTTCAAAAATTAATCTAATTAGTTATTTATTCTTCATTTGGTAGTGTTTTCACTATAACAATATTTTTAAACCTATTTTTGAAAACCCCTACCAACCCCCTATGGGTGGACGGATGGGCGAGTATGCCTTGCAAGCTTTATTGAAAATCTTTTATCTTGTGCATATAGAGGGTGGTAATTTATGAGATATACACTAATTTCACTTCAATTGATATCATAATTTCTTTTTGGTATCAAAATTGATATATTTTGTATACTCATAATCTTGTTTATATATATATGTATGTCTTCAGTTTCAACTTATATCAATTCCTATTGGTATTATCATTTCTCATACATATATATGATTTTCGTGTGCTTGATTTACAATAGATTTACATGTCTAAAGCACAAAGTTTGTTTATGCTAAGCTTCATAATTTCAATATTGATTTTTCAATTGATGTTTTAATAAGCTTATGCATTATGTTTAAAATTGATATCAATATGTTTTACTTATTAAAAAATAGAAAATTGATCATTATTTTAAAAATTGGTATTCAAATTCAAAATTTGTATTGTTTATTTACAATTTGGTATTCTAAAATTTTTAAGATATCTCAAAATTTGATTTATTGAGAAAATTCAAAATTTTGAATATTAAAAATGTTTTGATTTATATTGCCTATATGCAAGGAGAGCTTAACATCTCTTCTACATATAGATTCATGTTGAGTGTATTTTATATTGAGGAGCTTGACAACTCTTTTTTATGTGGTACACGTGTGTAGGGGGAGCTTCACATCTCCTCTTATGCATTACATAATATGTGTTATGTGAATTGGGGCTTGTCATCCCTTCTTCATGTAATGCATATGTGTAGGAAAATTAACTCAGTGTCTTCCTCTTCATAAATGTATATCGCATATATCTTTTATTGGTTGATTTGATTTCACCCCTTCTTGATCTCTTTGTTTATGACAAAAAAGGGGAGAACATTGTTTTTGTTTTTACTTTAACCCCTTTGTTGATGATTGACAAAAAGGAGGAGAAGTATTTGTGATTTGTTTGATATATATGCATGTTTTCCTTGCTTTATTATTAAAGGGGGAGAAGAAGTATTTACGTTTATGTTTATGCATATATGTTATGTTTTGCAAATAGGAGAAAAAGAATTTGATTTGTTGGCATGTTTATCTCCATACATTTACATACATGTTTATGAGTATTCATTGCATATTTATTTGTTTATTTGCTATGCATGAGTTAAGGGGGAGATTCTTTGAAGTTTTACTTTAATCCATGCATATATAACTTCATGAGTTTTGTCATCATCAAAGGGGGAGATTGTTGGCCCAAAGGCCCATCACTCTAGTTTTGATGATGATCAACTCATGTAGTTATAGTACTAATGATCTTGTGTTTAATTAGTGACAGATTTATGATCAAGATCTTAGTAGGTGCGTAGCTTCAACAAAGGATTTAAAGTCAAGTTTTAGAGCTAGCACGGTGTTTGGACCAAGTCAAGAAGATGAGAAGACTTCAAGTGAAGACTTCATGAAGACTTATGTCTAGGTTTGTTTTTTTATAAGATTTTGTTTTTAGATAAAATGTAAAGGATAGAATAGTTGGTGGATTGCTCAAGTATACCATATACACACACACTCTTGATTTAGATGAGTTTTCATAAAAGAATTTTCATTTTAAAAAAGACTTTTCATTTTGGAAAAATACCGGTTTGGTTCTTGGAATTTCTTATATACATGTCTTTAACCAAAACCGTTTTAATGCTTATTGTGAAAAACATAGATATTTCACCATGTATGTGTAGTGGATCATATCCATACACACTGTGCTTTAAAAGAGTTTAAATATCTTGTTTTTTTATTTGGTGAAGTTTTGAAAAAACAAGTTTTGAAAAAACCAAGTTGAAAAAATACAGAGTTTGTTTTGAACCAATATTTCTAACTTACAAAAATAGTCCAAATCATTTGTAACATGTCTTGATTTTGTGCAAGCATGTTTGTTTATCAAAGTATATTGGTAAAACTATTTTTGTAGATTTTTTGTGATTTTATGGGATTTTATTTCAATCAAAAAGACCAATTTTTAAGTCCAGAATTTTGCTCTCTGGCTTCAGCCAGTCGACCGACCGGTCGACTGAAGCCTGAAGGAGGTCGACCGGGCGGTCGACCGACGTGCACAGACGTGCACGCCAGTTTTGGTAGGAGGGCCGGTCGACCGACCCGATCGACCGTCCAGAGAGCTCTGCTCTCTGGAAAGGCCCGGTTGACCGACCGGTCGACCGGACAGAGAGCACTGTATCCTAGCCACGGTCGACCGGCCGGTCGCCCGCTGGCTCAACGGTCTGAAAAATGACCGTTGGCCGGTCGACCGGACGGTCGACCGACATGCCACCTGGCTCCCAACGGCTAGTTTTTCTAATTCTATAAATTGGGACTTTTGGGGGCTGTTTTCTATAAGATTTTGAAGTGGGTTTTGAGCTAGTTTTTTCAACTCCATTAAGAAGTTTTCTCCACTTATTTGAGAGCAAATACTTCCAATCAAAAGGGGAGTTTATCAAGAGTGTTTAAAAGTGATTTCTTGAGTTTTCCTCCACCATTTCAATCCTAGTTTTCTCACACAAACACTTGAGCTATCCATTAATATATTCATCCTATAGGAGTATTATTGTGAGAGTGTTTATTGGTGATCAAAGTGTTTAGATCACCAAGAGTTCTTTTTTGTACTTTGAGGAGGCGGACAAGTGTGTTCGCGGTGTTTCGAGTTCGTGTGTGAACTCATTGTTTGAGGTGCGGCCTCAGCGAGCTAGTGGGCTTGCGGTGTGTACGGACTAGAGAGTCCGAGAGCTTGTAGGTGTTGCGGCACCGAGGAGTGATCCGGTGGGATCGATTCTAGTGGAAATCCTTCGTAGTGTCGAAGGCAGAGATGTAGAGCAAGTCTGCTCGAACCTCGAAACAAATCCCTTGTGTTTGCGATTGCTCACTCTCTCTCTCTATCTCCTTATTTATATCTTGCATGCTTCTATTGTGTTTATCTTTACATGCTTGATATTCTTATTGTGCTTAATTGTTATATGCTTGGGGATTGTTTGCTAACACTTGTATTCAACCAAGAGAGCCAACGCGGCACCTCAACTCTTATTTAGAGGAATCTTGAGGAGTTAGTCCAGAGCCCTTCACGGGGAATTCGGCTACACTCTTGTGTTATACGTGGTGTTTAGTTTAAGAAGTTTAGTTTGCATCATAATAGTTTTTTAATTCCGCATTTAGTGATCATTAGATTAGCCATCACCTATTCACCCCCCCCTCTAAGTGATTTACAAGAATTCCTCCTTATATGCCGTGACAATCCTTGTACATTGTTGACAGTGTTCAAATTGATTGTAAAGGATCTGTTGATAATCAAGTGGAAAAAAAATCTACTTCGAAAGAATTATTTCATGCGTCTCCATGTCATTAAGGTGGCTTGCCTTGACGCCTTCTTGTGATTTGCAATTGGTCTCACATGTGGTTGCTCCTTTCTTGAGTTTGTACGCCACAAACTTGACTTGCTTCTCCGCGGGGACATAAGCCATGTCAAAGAACTTCTACACCTCATAAATCCAATCCAAAAGGGATTCAGTATCAAGATTCTACTAAAAGAAGAAATCTCAACTTTCATCTGATACTCATTAGCACTTGAGTGCCCTCCTTCCCTACCATGATTAGGATAGAAAATTTGCCTCCCTTGTTAAGGTTAGAAAATCCGCTTTCTGTTTTGGTTAGGATTAGCAAATCTACTTTGTCTTCCATAGGTCATCCATTCATCTTCATATTCATCTTCAAAATTATCGTATTGATAGATGGGATTGCTCAATTCTTTCTAGTTGGAGAATTCATCAGATTGGGGATTTCGTAGAGCATGCCTCCATGGTGGATGATGTGGGGATAGTTGTAATGGAGGTGGCTGATTTGATGGTGGTTTCTTTGGTGGATGTAAGGGGGATGGTGGTGATGGTGGAAGATTAGTTGATGAATGCTCTCGTCCGCTTCGGTATGTATCATCGATTAGATTTCGGTCATCGGTCTTGAGGGACAATCTCTTGAGCTATTGGACTACACTGTCCAAGGTTGATTTAATAACGCTGATCTCCCCTTCAATAGTGCCCATCCTTGTGAAAGGTCTTGCAATTCGTCGACGTCTCTTACCATCGTCAGAAAGTAACATAAGCTCTGATACCACTTGACGCATACAAAAAAGCGAACAACATCGACTAGATCTCCTTCTAGCGCCACCTGAAGAGTTCCTTCAGGTAGGATATAACAGTCAAATCTACGAGCAAAAGATAAACAACTCAAATCCACGAGCAATTGAAAAGAGAAACGCAATTTTATTGATGATTAAAACTTGAATTAAAACTTAGATACCAAAACCTAAGATACAATGGCCTTATATCCACAATAAAAGAAGACTACTAATCTAATTAGGAAACCTAATCAAATAAAAGTAAAACAAAATAAATCGGAGTTCAATTCAGAATAGAAATCTGAATCATGTTTAGAGTCAGATATGCAAATATGTGCAGGGTTGTCGATACGTCCAAGTAGGCTGTCGACTACTGGATAAGTCTATCGATAGGTGCAAGAAGGCTGTCGACAAACTGTAAAACTCCAACTCTCAGGAAACGCCTGTCGATAGGTGCAAGTCAGTTGTCGACAGCTAAGCTTGTCATTCGACAGCTGAGCATGGGCTCTGTCTTGATCTGTTGGCTTGCTTCTACCTTGATCTCCTACATCAGTCCCTCCCTCTTCAAAAGAACTCATCTTCGAGTTATAATCAGAGTATAACTGCTTGGTAGGGTAATATTCATAGAGATCCGCCTCATTGAATATCTTGAACATCACCATATCTCTTTCCTCAGAATTTTTTCCGTCATTTCTTATCAACTGTAGTTTTATACTTTGCATTAATTCTCTAACTTCAATCAAACATTCTTCTTTAGAACTTCAGTCTCCTTGGGACTCATCTGGCAGTGTGAAAGATTAGGTAGACTTGCTTTCAGAATATGATGTTGGATATCACTCATGGGTGGTAATTCTTCAGGAAGTTTGTCATGAACAACTCTTTTAAACTCTTCTGATAATGGCCTCATATCCTCAGAAATTTCAGCGGGTGGAGTAATTCCTTCCTTGACTACTAAAGAAAATCTCTGCTTTGTTTTCTTTGATTCCACTGAAAATTCGCCTCGATTGCATATGGATATAAATTTAAGCTCTTTTTCTTTCGTAGTCTTTGGAATGGTGGCATTGGTATCATGGCAACTCTTTTGCCCTTCCAAGTGAACATATAGATGTTCCTTTTACCCTGTTAGTTGCATCAACATCATGTTGTCCTGGTCTCCCCAAAAGAATATGACATGTATCCATATCAACCACACACATGTAATAGAATCTTGATAAAACTTGCCAAATGAAATAGGAACATGATATAGACCTGTTATCTTGATAGAGGGGCCTTTCTTGATCCAACCAATGATATAAGGATGAACGTATATTTCCATCTCTAACTTCAAATAATCTACAAGTGTTCTAAAGGCTACATTCTCGCAACTTCCGTTGTCAATGATGAGGTTGCATACTTTGCTCTTGACCGAACACCTCGAATAAAAGATTTGAAGTCGCTGCATAGTGTCGGGGGCCTTCAGAGTCGAATATGCAGATACATGCAAGGCTGTCGACAGGTGCAAGCAGGCTGTCGACCACTGAGTGAGTCTGTCGACAGGTGCAAGCAGGTTATCGACAAACTGTAAAACTCCAACTCTCGGGAAACGCATGTCGACTGTCGACAAGCTTGTCGACAAGTGTTAGTCAGTTGTCGACAGCTGAGCTTAGGCTCTGTCTTGATTTGTTGGCTTGGTTCTTTCTTGATCTCTGACATCAGCTACGTATATAAAAGTACCGTCTAATGTGATGGTGATGTATGGTAGAATAAAATGCTTCAAAGATATCTGAAGCGATGTTCACATTAATCAATCACTACTTTGAGATGCTTTAATTTAATTTGAAAATGTTCTTGAGTTGCAAACTAGGTGGTGAGCAGAAGTACATGTATCTCTTGAAACTTGTATCACTTGTGCGCTATATTTTCTTCCCGTTTTTGTTTTGCGCTAGAAGTGTGGGCCGTAAGCCCATAACCGAATTGAGAGGTCCTTTGAGGTCAGGCTTGCAATCATTCTTGACAATGGGGATTTCAGGGCCCAGAAGAGATTGTTCAAGAGAGCCAGCCCTTGGGCTCAGAGACCCCAAAATTTTGGCCCATAGAACGGGGAAGATATGTGAGAATAGGCTTTGGGCTCTTCGGGGTTGGACCGGCCCAATAGAAAAGATGGGCTTCCTCTTGTGAGAAACTACACCAATCTGAGAAGACTCTCTTGATATACACACGTCCAAATAGAGTTAAGAATTAAGAGATTTGCAATCTTTTAGTTTTTGAGATTATTCCCCCCACACACAGGATTTATATATTAAAAAAAATTAATAATAGGTGAACCAGGAATCTCCAAATATAGAGGCAAGAAGCTCAATAAAAACAAAAATAAAAGTCCAAATGCTCACAACAGAGGCCAAAAGAAATTTGTAATTTATATTGAATGCAGAGAAATGTTTTCACGTATAAATTACAGAATTTTATCAATGGCTAAACTTACAATGAAACCTAAGAAGGCACCGACAAGTGCCCGAATCTGTGTGACCAACTGATTCACTCAATGGCCTGTAACTGTCGTTAAAACTTTTCCATTTTTTCTTTAATATCAACTTTTGGGCTCAGACTTGCATCTAAGTTGGTTGATGTCATTCTGGAACCACGAGCTAAGTTAGATCCTGAATTTGATCCATAAGAAGTTTTCTCCAAACGAGAGAGGAGAGGAGCAATTTCTTTTGCATTTACAGAAGATATTTCAGATTTAGAGTCACCAAATGCTTCTTCTTCTAAATAAAGAGACTTCTTTTCTCGAGTCTTCAGCATCTTGTTAAGGATCTTTACATGGGTTCCCACCTCTCTTCGAACCCCCTGAATGGATAAACAATAGCCTTAGAAAAGGAGAACTAAATACAAGTTTGATTTAGAACAGTTTATAGTTCAAAAGAAGTAAGAAACATGAACATTAGCTGATGTAAAACGGGATAGAGAAGAAGATAAAGATGGAGAGAAAATTAAGATTTAGAAAGATAAAGATGAATTTTGGTTTCACCACCAAGAAGATCTCTCATCCACTCAGCACATCACCATGCATAGATTCAACAAAGAGCAAATAATTGCAATGCAAAATTTAAATTGCTCAAATCAACTGAATTAAAAAGTAACTACAACACTTGGCCTTTTATAGGCCCGAAGTCTCCCAACATGTCCAATATGAGACTAAAATAAAGACAGAAAATAGCGTAACAGAAAATAAAGAAGAAAATAACCTAAACAAATAAAAGAACCTAGTAATTCCCATCAATTCTCTTTGGCTTCAAAAATATTTGTCACTGGCGAATGGCGAGGATGTAAATGATGAAGTCAAACCGGGCAAGATTGGGCAAAAAAAGTCACAGGAGTGGAAAACAAGTCAGATACCAGGCTGATTCTAAAATCACGAGAAATATCAAGCTCGTAGGCGATGAAACTAAACATCTTCAAAACCTTGTATGGACCAATGCGTTGAGTATGGAGTATTTTCAAAGTCTCCAATGGGAACCTCTCTTGGTGCACTTTAATCAGTACCTCATCGCCTATTGCAAGTCCCTGCAACCGCTTGTGAGACTCTACAGCACACTGATAGTTATAATTGCTGAATGTTATTTATTTTTTTAGTGTAAACATGCAACTCATGCAAATGTGATACAAGCGATTCAACTGACAATGGGTTTAATGCCTATGGGAAGAGGAAGAAGGCCGAGAGGATTCCTAGGTTTAAAGGCAGACAAGTGAACAAAGTTTCAAGTGAAGATTTCGATCTAGTCACTAGGTAATATGGCTTCTCAGTTTTTCTTATCAGTGATTTTTTGATTGTAGGGATGATCTCTGGCGAGGTCGGGGACGACAATGATGCAATCGGAGCAAGATGACGACGACGACGGAGAAGATTGCAACGGCAAGGCTTTGAAGCAGCGACGGCTCTGATCTTCAACTGCGATAGCGGGGCTCTGAGGCGAGATCTCGATGAAGATGACGGCAGTGAGATCAGGTCTTGTCGAAGGAGATGACGGGAATGTTGTTGAAGGCCAGTGAAGGTGTCAGCAGGGGAGAGGAGAGGAGATCTGATGAAGTCGGCGGCGAGTAGTGGTCGCGGCAAGGTCGGTTGGTGGTCGAGAGGTTGGAGGAGGTTGGTGATGTTGTCCGCGATTAGATCTGGCGGTGGCGAGGGGATCTCGAGGTGGATCTCATGGCGGTGAGGTTGGAGGAGCTCGGTGATGTTGTCGGGGGGCGTGCGATGTGGGGGCACTCTGTTGTCGACATTGGAGAAGAGGATGGTGGACTAAGCGACGGCGGTGATTTTGCAGACGGAGGGGGAGCCGATGAAGACGATGAACAGTAGATCGTTGGAATTTTTTTTTTTCCTTTTCTGTTTATTTTTTTCTCTTTTTTTATTCCGAACTAGGTCTTCGAATATATATATTTTTTTTTAGAGAAGAGAAATGGGAAAGAGAATGGGTCAAGGTTTTTGTTGCTATGGTTTTGAAAATTTTGTGGTGGAAGCTAGAGCTTAAATGGCTAAGAAGTTTGCTTGAGCAAGCATATGGAGGGATCTCAGGAAAGAGGCAGATATGCTTTAAAAAACTGATCCCTCAACGAAATTTAATAGGCAAGTGAATAACTCAGTGTTCGTCAAATTAGCACGAGGAATGCTGGTAAGAGATTGTTACTGCTTAGAAAAAAGATATTGAGGAGGGTCAGGCTGTAAAGTTCAAAGCACCAAATGTGAGAAAGATCTGTCATGTCAAATTGCCGCTACAGATACTTCCTTTCAACAGATACACTGGAATGTGAAAGAACACTGATAATACTACATCATTTATATAAAAGAAAGGAACACGCCATTGGGAGGAGGGGCAAGAAAAAAGGGTGAAGTCATCGTCCCAATGCAAAAGATTGTTGTGACTGCCACCTCTAAACTGGCAATGATGGAGTGAAGAGCAAATCATGATGGCAGGAATTTTACAAAAATGAACCAATAGGGAATTAGGTCAAGATGGTGTGCTCAAGTAAAAGTGATCAACATTTAAAAAAGAAAATGCAGACTATTGTATACAAAATAGTGGCATAAAAAGTGATAATGTTTCAGTAAGGAAAATACAAGCGGTGACGGGAAGGAGGAAGAACAAAGTGGTGCACATTTTCATTGTCTGCCTTGTAGTTATATCATGTCACTGAGATGAATTCAGTATCTTTTCATCTCCCCTCTTCATCTAAATTCTTTACTAGTCCAGGATAAATACTTTACTATTTTGCATAATGTAATATACATCCCAACCATTGTTTATGGAAAGAACCTCACCTGTCCACTAGTGTCTTAGACAAGAATTTGGCATCAACTCAATAGTGGGCGGATGGGATGTTACGAATTCTCTTAAATTTTGCTTAATTCTTGTCTAGTTCTTTATCAACGTCGAAACATGTTAGACAATGAATCCGAGTTCAGTGAGAAAAGATTGAAGGATGATAGTGATGACATAACTATTAAACATAAGAAGCCTTGGATTCACATAGCTACGCTGAACTGCAATATAAAAGGTATGCGTTCTGGGGAAGAATTAGTGATGAAAAGCATGGTAACTATCCTCTTCAAAAAATACAATATATCGTAAGAAGCATATGTGAGTTTCAAACTGAATGATTGTACAGATTAAATACAGGATAAGGTTTGTACACATTTCTACTGACATGAAACTGATTGCATTCAGTTAAAAAATGAAAGTCGAATGAAAATAAGTTGGCATGCAGGGCATATGCAATTATGGGCTTTCTGTAGTTGTAGAGTATAACACATATGTTAATACTTAACAGCGATATGCCAAGCCCCAGTAATGAATTAAGCATGCCTAGCAAGACAATTGAGAGCCAATTTAGTTCATAGGCAAACATGTCAGATCACCAATAATCACCTACTAAAGTTAACAGCTAGTGGACATATATCACCAAATTCTCTACTTTTATCAACAAAAAAATAGATTGCAAAGAGGATCACAAAATTTAGAAAGTGAAAAGAGACCTATAAATATCTGATTCCAATGAACATACCTGAGAATCATGCATCACTAAAGCAGAAAAAACCGCAGACATGCCAAAAATTGAATCCGAGAACCCCTGCATACTAAAACTAAACCTGATTTCATAATGCCAAGAGAAAGCTGATCTCTGACAAATCAAAATAAATGAATAAAAATACAATCTTTGTGGAAATGAAAGACAGCAATTCTCCTGCTTACCTCTCCAGACCAAGGGAAGTAGGAGCAGCTACCACGCTCTGCAAGCCCCAAAAATAATTGGGCAATTAGCAATATACAATTTTGACTTCATAAAACCCCAGAATCACAAAACTTTTGGAAAATGGGAAACAACAAACAGAAAAGCAAATAAAATACTAAATCTTACAGCAGAATGAGTAGAGGGCATCCCCCAGACTGAATCACTGACTTCAGACCCATTTCCTCTAATGGCGGATGAAAGGTTTTGAAAGCTGCCCAATTGTAGCAGAAACAGTAGCTGCCACCAAAACCTATTGAAATTCACAAAAAGTTTCAACCTTTCCTCCACAAAAACAAATTTTGAGAAGCGGGACTCGTGTCGATTACCTTGTTGTGGCGAGCTCAACGATCTCATCTGGGCCAATACTCAGAGAGGCGATTGGGGATGTGGGTTTTCTGTGAAAGAGAGAGAAGGGAGTGAGAATTTCTTCGTTTTAGAGAGAGCAAAAGGAGAAAGAGAGCGAATGAAAGAGGAAGCCGAGGCAAGGGAGGCCATGGGGCGTGCTCTTCTTGGAGTTTGTGTGCGTGTGGGTGCCCGCGGGGTTCCATTCGTGAGGCACACACATACAATAAGAAGGTCAATCATACGTTGACACTTGGATTGAAATTCTTATTATCTCTTATAATATGTATGTGAGGTCCACACACATAACATATTATAAGAGAATCAACACACGTGTTAATGCGTGATAGGCTCTCTTATTGTATGTGTATGTGGCTCACACACATGAACCGAAACCGTGACCGCGGGGGCTCTCTTTTTGAGTTTGAGAAAATTCCATTTATTTTCACTTAAATATCTGAAAACAGAGTTTTTTTTTTAATATTTAAATTTGTTGTATACTTGGATTTGTTTTTGATTTTTGACGTTGGCCGTCCATTTGAGAAGTCGAACAATGTTAGAAAAAGATAACGTGATGTTTTGTGAGAAACAAGTAAGATTATAATTATAATAATAAATCTAAATCAAACAATAATTTTCAATTTGTCTGCTTTTTTTCTCTTTTCTATTTGTTAGATAAATAAAATATTGGCTTTGTGAAAAAAATGAGTCTGCCAACACCTTGTTTCTCCCCTCTTCTTAGAAAATGAGCAAATTTACTCATTAGAAAATCATAATATTAGTTGTTATAAGTCAATAAGTCACTTAAAAAAAAATTGGCAACTATCGACATGCTTATCACGCTTCATTAGCGAAAAATAAACAGAATAATATCTATATTCTCTCTGTATCCTGATTTATATATTTCATTTTCTTTTGTGTTATTGTTGACAATCTATATTCTTCATTTTCTTTTGTGTTATTGTAGACAAAGCTTCTTGTTTCTAATTTCTAAAGCTTGAGTGAAGATGGACCTGCATGCTAGAATCATATGCTTAATTAGTACACTGCTATATCGCTAACAGCGCTGGGAAACTAACCGATTAGCCACCATCGAGCGACGAAAAGGAAGGAGAGGAAGAGGAAGAAGGAGGAAGGAGGGAGGAGGTGAGAGAGGAGGAAGAAGTAAGGGTCTCTCTCGCAGACCAAGACGAACGAACGGACAAAGTTTCTATAAGAGTCAAGGGAGAAAACCTCCCTTCGATCGGTTTTAATAAAGAAAACAAAAAAATTAGCCATGTGATATCCATGTAAGGTGCTTGAAATAATTTGTTTGGAAATTAGCTTGGCCCAAGTGTCAATAAAGAGAAGTGGTGGAAATGGTTATTGGCTTAGGTTTTCACTGTAATGATAAATTCTTCCTGAAATTATGGTTACATTTTTTTTTCCCACTGTTTAGAGTTATAAGAGATTTTTTTTTTTTTTTGTAAAAATCTGTAACTTTGGGATCCCCAAGAAGAGATTTACTTGAAGGCATAGATCTAAATCAAGAAAGAGAGAAAAATGGTAAAACAGACCATAATTACCTCTTTAGAATCAAGGGAAGAAAATATAATCCACATTAACTTAAGATAATAACACTTCTGCATAGTTTATTATGAAATTTTGAGCATTTCTACGTTAACTGAGACCTGATTAATTAAAAGGTAGAAGTGGATGAGTTAAATAAACTTCAATATTTAGCACTTCATTAAAGTTTCTTAAAGACTGGTTAAACCCAAATATGAAAAAAAAAAAATTGTAATATCTGAGTTTAATGCAAGATCATCAACGAGTAGTATTCAATATCAACTAAATCTATTATAAATAAGGCTGAGTACTACTATCAATGTCCGTAACATGAATAATAATTTCAAATGTAGGCATGTCTTTGCACAGTTCCAATTATTCTTCCCGCATGTCTGCTGCTTTGGACAATGTTCTAGCAAATTTTGTTGACTCTTACAACCCCTGCCATGTGGTTCTCTTTGTTATTCAATTTCTAGTTGTACTAAAATGAAAGAGTCTAATTCAAACGGCCAGATATCTTGACACCGAAATAATAGTATCACCGAACTATAAAGCAAGCAAACCAATATGTATGAGTTTTGTTTGATTATATCAAACTATTATCTGCATATATAGAGTACGGTTTGACAGCTTATCAATGATTTGTTATACATCCCACTCAAAGTCCATTTCTCGGGTGACAAGCTAATTGTAGTTTCCTCTGATATCTTTTATGTCTATCACATACCATGTCTATTAAAGAAATTGGAAAATGCACAAAGTAAAAGAGATAAAAAAAAAATGTTAATTCTATAATAGGAAAGTATACTATTAACCAAAACTCTTGTAAAATAAGAAGGAAAAAAAAACATAGGACGTGGAGATCCCAGATAACTTCCTCTCGGACCTGTTTTATTTAGCACAGGAAGTTGCTAGCCTGGGGCCTTGGACTAGCCCCAAAAATTAAAATTAAAATTAAAATATAGTTAACAGTGCAAATAGTGTTGATTTCATTTGAAAGATATGATCGTAGGTGTAGTTTTCGCATTTCCCTCGCCACGTCGATTTTGTGAAATCAGACTCTATAGTTAGAGGAGTAATGGGCCCAAATTAAGGCCCATGGTTTTTTCGAGTAAAAATTTTAAACTGGCAAGCCTGGCCCATTACACTACCTAAAGGGTGTGGCCTGGCCTTTAAAATTGTTGCGCTGCACCATCTAAATTTTTAATTTTTTAAAGAAAAACAGGCCGCAGTTAGGCGTGTTTGGATGTAAGGAATCCAAGTGAAGTGAGGAAGTGGGGAAGTATAATTGCTTATTTCCCTATCTATCCAAACACCGGAAAAGGAAAATAAGAAAAACCCCTTTTCCCTTTTTCATCTCTCTTTTACACAACCATTTTCTCACTTCCAGAGTGCTACAGTTGTGGTCATGTAAATCTCATTTATAATAAGTATAGCATAAAACAGTTAATTTTTTGGTCATGTAAATCTCACTTGCATTCTAATTACAATCTTTTTTTTATTTTTCTTAATTAATTTTTATTTTAATATTATTTTGCGGTCAACTTTGTGGTCAACTTTTCCATTTCCACTTTTCATTACCATCCAAACACCGGAAACGACAAAACATTTTCCAAACCACACTTCCCAACAACCATCCAAACACCAGAAAACTTACTACTCATTTCCTTTTTTCCTAAAGGAAATAAATCTTACTTCCTACTTCCTCACTTCACACCAATTCCTTAAATCCAAACAGACCCATATGAATCTCGAACCTTTTTACATATGAATCTCGAACCTTTTACATATTCGCCCTCTGAAATTGGTTAATTTTGAATGTGGCTCATATGTTTCTAGCAATTACATCCAATAGAAACAAATTCCAGATTTTTCCTGCATATATTTGAAGTTTGGATTATAGAGAAGGGTTGCCTGAATTCTAACATTGCTTATGGCTTTTATTCTTGTAGTTAGATAGTTAAGACTCTACATATTCGTAGCTTTTATTCTTGTAATTAGACTCTACATGTTCAGTTTAAGTTAACGACCTGCAACCTGCGATTGCAATAAATACAAAACAATCATTTGGTTCTTTACATGAATTAAATAATATCAAATAGAAAGCCAGAAATAGACTTAGTGCCTGTTTGGCTCCACACGGAAAAAAAGCAAGCGGTCTCATTTCATTCATGCTCATGCTGCAATTCGTGTGAAATCTGCGCAAGTGAGATCTACTCACCCGGTTTCCAACCTTCACTCCCCCGCGAGGCCGAAACCGAGGGGAAGCAAAAAAAAAACAAAGAAAGAAAAGTGTCATTGTGGACATTGTTCATGACTCTCAGAAGGCTTCTTGATTTTTTTTCTTTGCTCAAACAAATTAGAATTGTAAAATATCCTCAAGACGTCCAGTAAGATCAGATTTCAATTTGACTTTTCATACAATCAAATAGCCCATAGAGCGGTAACTTGCTTTTCTTTTCTTGTAATATCCAACTGTTGTAATAGGAGCTGCAGGACCATAGCAATGTTAGGATACAAACTAAAACAAATTTATTACAATATTCACATTTTCGATGTTACATACTAAATTGCATTCTGTTATTTCGTTGTCGTCATTTTCGAGTTATAAGTCGTATCGAACAACTACTTTCATCGTGGCTACAATATTCATTAAGAAAAAGCAGTGCTATAGATAAAAAGATGAGGCGTTAAACTCTACGAACATGGTTTTCTTCATCAATTACATGGTCCAGTACCATGAAAATCCCCACAAAATATGATAAATGAACTGTAACGTAGCTATAAACAACACTGCAGTTCAGCTCAATCTAAAAATTCTGACTTTTAACAGAAGCCCTCTTCCTCGCATGGTTCAGAATTCAGAATTCCCAACTTATGCAAATCAACATGAGATTTCGATAGCTTAAGAGTCGGGTATAAAGAGATAATACCACAAAAGGTGCCGTAAGAACTTGATAAATCCTATTCAGTTGAAGGAGGTTTACAACTTCCATTGGCCTGAGAGCCTTGCTCTTAGCTCTTCTGCAACTGCATCAATGAACTCTTCAGTGTTGCAGATAATGATTGCGGGTGACCCTGGCATTCACAGTTTCACAATCATAAGGTTTGTGATTAAAAACTCTGCAAGTGCACCGTTCACTGCCTGTTCCAAGTTAGGATAAAGGAAGAGGGTTGTGGTAGACCTATGACAGCTAACGTAAAACATTATCACATACTATGAAATGGTAACTAAAAATTGAATACACAAGTTCAGAGCATTTGGTATCAAGTGTTGCAAAATACTTTGATCCATGAATGAGAAGAGCAAGATCCCTGGTCATCTTCCCGGATTCTACAGTGCCAACGCAAGCAGCTTCCAGTTTCTGGGTGAAGTCAAGAAGTCTAGCGTTGTCATCTAGCTTTGCCCTGTTGTAGATATTATGCAAATTGTGAGTTGATGTTTCTTATAGTAACATGAAAGACAAAACAAAATGCTATAAAAAACAGACTAGATGAAGCCATTCATTTCTTTAATTGATGTAAATACAAAAATAATCTTAGATGAAGAGGGTTCTCTCAAATGTTATGAAATGTAAAGAATCGATATTTATCAAACAATATTAGCACCTTTTCCAATTATTAAAAAGTTGCAAAGAAGAATGGTAAGATCTTTGTACCTATATGCAAGCCCACGTGTCCAAGCAAAAATTGTCACAATGCTGTTTGTACTGGTCTCGCCTCCTTTCTGTGGGGGCACAACTCTCAGGGTCTAATTGACCAAATAAATCCTCGACGGTTTTGGATACAGATCTAAATAATACAACCAAATTCATCCTTTTAGAACCCTAAGACTTTAAGCCAACAAGAACCATCCATGGTCAACATACCAGTACTGATGTCATCGGGCCTAATGATCCAAAACCTGCAGAAACAGAAAGAAATTTGCCCAGAGATTAAACATATTTTATCCACAGAAAATTAATATATCAAGCACATTTTGTATGAACAAAGTTACACAAAGAGCTCATGCAAGTAACTGGAGCACAGACCTTGAGCTAAGAAATCACTCTGTGCATCTCCGTCATAATTCTTGCAAGCCCATACGTAACCTCCTTCACTCTTAAGTGCATAGGCAACCATATCATCAATGAGCCGGTGTTCATAGCTATCATATGTGAAAAAATACATTTTAACAAGAAAAAAACACATTCAAACACAGACCACAAGAAGACACCAGAGATAGCTCACCATATTCCAGCAGCTTCAAACTTTGACTTCCATCCAGCTTCATAGACCTCCTGAAATAAGGCTTTGAACCTGAAGGATTGATGTTATGCATAAACAGCATCCATAAATTATGGCCGCATCACTGAGCAAGAGATCTTGTTCAGAGACAAGGAATGCTAATCAACTAGGGATAGCACATACCTCCCATCATATTTCTTTAGGATTGTATTTTTGTGCTAAGATAAAGTGGCCACCTTTTCTGGTAAGCAGTGTGCATTGAAGCCTCAGCAAAGGCACGGATAGACTGCGGAGAATTAAGCAAGGAGAGAAAAGAAACTTAGAATGAAGGAAGACAGATTCAATCATATGAATGCTAATGAATACATGATTTCAAGGTATCATACCTCATCAGTGTTATACATAGACAAGGCCACTCCACCAGCACCTGTGAAGTCGAAAACCTGCAGCTCGACTTGCTCTTCTTTTCCCTCTAGCCATGCAGAGACAGAAGAAAATTACTCAAACAAATAAGAGGCAATAGGGTGGATGTTCAAGTATCAAAGTGATGGACATAGAAGTGGTTAAAGCGAATGGAC
Source organism: Agave tequilana (assembly GCA_038442645.1). Taxonomy (NCBI): domain Eukaryota; kingdom Viridiplantae; phylum Streptophyta; class Magnoliopsida; order Asparagales; family Asparagaceae; genus Agave; species Agave tequilana. Next base: position 54,474 of record JAVJIF010034654.1, read on the forward strand.
AAAGAAGTGGTCATTATGGTCCAAAGCAAATAGTCCTTCGTTATTAAAATTTGGATCCTGAAGCAAGGACCAACACTCAGGCAACAGCATGGGCAGAATGGTTTGTCATCTTGCTCCAAAATTCTTAATATTCTTTAGTTTTATTACAATGAATGGATATATAAAATAGAGAGAAATAAGAAGCAACTGGATACTAGGTTTTCAACCTGACACTTATGCACAGTCATGGGGGGAGGCAGCCCCCCATCCCCAACAAACCAAAAGGAAAATACCTTGGGAGAAAAGTAATGCATTATGTCTACAAAATTCTGCTAGTAAAGAGTTTAATCCCTGATTCCTTCCAATTAAAAGCCTCCTGTAGGTGTGAACTAATTATCTAAGTTCTCAACATTTATGATAAGATATTTTCACTGAACATTATTAGTGTATACTCTCAATAGCGGGTCTGTACAACCGTACAAGGTTACGTTTAAAATGAGTGCATTTCTACAAAGCTGTGCAACTAAAATGATTCCCTAAAAAGTGACATCGCTCGTTAAATCCCGGCAAATTTGGGTTACATGCTTCACTCCAGATCTTTATAGTATACTTCTTAAAGTAAATACAGGAATTATGCAATTTGCCTATGTCTAGGAGAGTGCATTTATCAAATATCATGAGCAATGTCATAAAAAGTTATTTTTTCATTAGGAGGTTGTTTATGCCTAAATTTTCAAAAATGATATTTTAAGAAGTCAGCTCAAGTTACTGGGATCTTTGTACAGCATATTAATATACTATAAAGGTTTTAATTAATTTTTAAGGAATTATCAACTCCATTCAACGTGTGTATCTATAACCCTACTTATATAATACCATCAAACTTCTAGTAACTGATAGTTAATGAATGTGTCCAATTTCCAACCCCACCGCCCCAACCACCCCCACCACCTCACCTCTAAAAGAAATTTCTGACTCCACCCTGCGCACAGGAAACTCAGGTAGCATTATATACACTAGATCATTGCACGTGCTATGCACGCCACTTAGCTCATAAGAGGAGGTAGAATTTTCTAGAAGACAATTATTCCAATTGAGAGGTAGGCCCATCCTTTTATTAAAAAAAGCCTACCTTAATGTAGGAATGAAGAAAATAGCCCATTTATCTTTTTCTTTTTTTTTTTCAGTAAGTCAGTCAGCCACACACCCCCACTTCTGGTATTATATAGCAGTAAATGTAGATGTATGGGGAGATCCAGGCAGATGCACCTCCGAGTCCTTTATCAATATCTTGGGCAGCTGGGCTACTCATTGGGAAAAAACCTTGGCCAAGTGAGTCTAGAAAGTAGCAACCCTTTTTGAGGCACTTAGCTCAGTGGCTTCTTTAGCGCTAAACCCTCTCAAATAGGGGTTATACCAAATGAAATTTGGTCAGTGGGTTTTCCAAATATCAAGTGCTTTTCAAGGGGCAAATCTAACATAGTTATATACCAAATGCATAAGCTTCTTTTCTTCTTAAAATAATTGCATAAGATATTCAATATGACCAAGTAGACACTGAACCCCCCAGACATTAACTGTAATGTAAAGAATACTGCTCTAGTCAGGTCACAAAGAGACATCTGGACATCTTCAATGTTCTGTTGCATATTAAACTGCTCCATATAAAATTATAGACATCACAAACGAACATCTGAATCTTTATCAATTTGCAAATAAAAAATAAGTGTTCTTACCAAATACTAGCTTGGGTTTTCCAGGACCTTAGATAACTGTATTAGTTGCTCGGTACTGATCGCCAAAAGCATGCCTACCAATGCATAGGGGCTTTGTCCATCCTATAAACATCAAATTAACAAATGAAGTATGGCATAAAAGATAAGGTAGTTTCATGCAAACTAGGAAATCACATGGTTTCCTAGATACCTGGAACAAGCTGAGGAATATTTTTACAGATTATTGGTTCCCTGAACACTGTACCTGCATAATTTAAATAATGGGGAATTACACGTGAATTACACTATTTAGAGGACAGAAGGGAACACTGAGTATGCCAAGGTAAGTTATCTAACTATTTAAAATGTTTCTAATTGTCCCATTTGGACTCTTCGACATAGATTTGAGGTTGAACTCCTTGACACGAGCTTCATCTATTTGAATATCCATGATTGCGAAAGGTAAATATTATGATGATGAAGAATGAGAAATATTACCATGCCATCACAAAACAAGTGTTTATATGAACATATATCCCTAACAAATCATCAAAAGAAGCTAATTTTACCTGGAGTAATTGTCGCACATTTGATTCCTACGTTATATCTACAAAAGCCATGTGTAAGTTTAATTTCAGTTGAAATACAAATATAACAAGAAAGTTCAATTAGTTGCCACTCAAACTATAGCAATGAACAGTTCAAAGTTTAGTATGTGTTTTCTTTAGTGTGCGCATCTTAATAAAAATAGATGATATTGATAAACAGTAAACATATCTTGTTGGGTGTGTTTTGAGTTGGAGAGAGAACTTAAGTTTCTCTCTTATTTGACTTTGGCTTTAGTCCCACATTGGATAGGAGATGGGAGGTTTGGTAGTATATATACTAACTCCTCTCATGCATATTGTTATGAGTGTTGGGTTATGGGCCACAACCCCACACGCGTGCGCACACGCCGAACCAAACCGGGCCAGGTTCGGGTGGCGCGCTCACGACCTGTGGACACGAATGCAGTTCGATTCAGGGGGCTCTTGAACCTGAAACTTTTTTCAGTTTTTCTATTTAAGTTTTATTTAAAATTCTGTTTTGATTTTTCAGAATTTCTGTTCGATTTTGACCCTCTCCGAATCTGCTCGCGAACTTCATGATCGTATGTAAATATGGAGCGAGTCTGTTACAACTGCTGAACTCTGAAAATATATAAATAGCTCCTCGCAGTTTAGTCATTTACCTGCAAAAAATCCTACAGAATTCTGTCTCCCTCCATATTTCTTTATAGCAAATTCTTCGGTTTTCTTAGTGATTTTCGGAGCATTTCTTTTACATACAGGTAACGCATTTCCATCTGAACAAAGGCCTAGCTCTTTGTATGGGGTTGGGTGCTAGTGATCTACCGGGGGAGCTTTTAATGCTAGGAGAGGAGGTCATTCTAAGGTCCGAACGAGGAACCGGCCATCTATTTTCTAAGGCAGTGCTTCTGCACGACTGTCACCCCAGGCCAGCAATTTCTTTTCTTTTTAATTCTTTTATATTACTTGCATGCTTAGGACAATTATTCAAATTGGTTACAGATTTACAAATAAATTGTTGCATGTTTTTAAAAAATAAGAAAATATTGTCTTGTACCCAACAATCTAGACGATAGATTTTATCTGATTATTTTCATGCAATTGAATTTAGAAAATTATTTCGTGCAATATAATTACATGTATGTTTCATGCAATAGATAATTTTTCATGCAAGTAGAAAATTGTCGCTGCAAGTAAAGATAATTATTTAAAAATCTTAAAAGAAAAATTTTGCATTCTTACAATTTATATTTTACAAGTTCTTAACAAATTAGTTTAAAGATCGTGTTTCAAATTTTCATTTATCCTTGGAGATTTGTATTAAATTATTTCATTACAAAAATTGTTATAATAGATCTTTCTAAACTATTTAGATCTTATCATAACATATCATTATAAGTTATCCTATTGTAAGATTTCTTAAAATCTGATTTGATTCTAATCTCTTTAAATGTCTTGCAAAGCAAAATCGATTTGTTCTAATTACTACAAGGTCAAATCTTTCAATATAAAATCCTAGAAAATCTGAATAGCTTTATTCATTACAAATTTATATTTACTAATTATTACAAGGCCAAATCCTTTTCATTACAAACTTTATTCATTTGTTTTCATTACAAAATCTTATTAATTTTTGTTGCAAAAGAAAATATTTACAATATAATTTAAATTATTTAAATCTTGTCTTATTTAAATATATATATTATAAACTCTTATTGCAAGATTTTACATGCATGCATCAGTTAATTAACTGCTTCTTGTAATAAAATTTGGCTAATTAAAATTGTTTAATTTTTTGTGATATTTGTTATAAAGATTATTTATTCTTGCAAGTCAATTATTAATTAATTCTTGTTGGTCTATTTCTAAAATTTAATTGGAATAACCTTTTAGAAATTATTATTGTTATAATTTAGAATTAGGAAAATTAAAAGGACAAGTTTATATCTTGTTATATCTTGTTTGAATTATTTGGCACATAATTAAAGAAGGATTATACACTATTTTATTCTGCAAACCTAATCTGAAAACTATCAATATAAACTAAATTCTGACATTATCAAATAATTTTGAAATTTCAGGTAGCACCATCCCGTCACTATGGCCAAACCTGATCATTCCAAGGGTGTCAAACCGAAGAAATCTCCGGCATACTTTAAGAGATGGGCAAACCAGATGAAATACTAGTTAACCACTTTAGGTCTTATTTCAGTCATAGATGATACCATTCATGAACCTTCTCCTAAACCATCATCTATTAGATCTTCACCTGTTGAAACTCCTACAACTCTTTCCTCCTACATCTATTTGAAACCTGAGAAAATTGACTATCATTATCTCCATAGAATTCTTAGTGCACTCTCTAATAGTCTATATTACATTTATTATGAATATAAGAGTGCTAAAGAACTGTGGACAACACTCGAGGATGAATATAGTCTCGATGACGCTAGAATCGAAAGATTCACCTCCTTCCACAAATTCATGATGACTGATAGTAAACTCATCAATGATCAACTTCAAGAATTTCAAGATTATATCTAACACCTTCAATCAAAAGAAAATCAATTCTCCGATGATTATAAGGTGTCCTGTCTCATTGATAAACTCCCTCCTTCCTGATCAACCTTTGTTGGAGATCTCCGTCACAAGCAAGGTGACTTGACCCTCATTCAAGCCCTAAAAGCGATTCGCATAAAAAATCAGCATAGGCAAAACTCCAAAACCAAGTCAGAAATGAAAGCTAAAGTGAACTTGGTGAAGGATAAGCCTAAGCGCAAGTTTATGAATCCCAAGGGCAAGAAATTCAAAAAACCCAATCATTTTCATTCTTCTCCCTATGCAAATTCCTCTTCTTTCAAACGTTCCCAATCTTCCTCCTTCAAACCCAAAACCTTTGGCCAAAATATTGATAAAAGATTCTGCTACGCCTGCGAAAGAATGAATCACATGGCGCCTCAATGTTTCAACCGGAAGAAAGATCCTGTCAAAGCTCAACCAACAGGAATGGAGGAAATGGCGGACACAAGGTCAACATGGTGGAACTGAACTCCAACTCCTTTAGGTTAGATTCTTCTCTTCCTATTGTCAATTCTATCACCTTCTCCTCGGACAGGTGGATAGACTCAGGAGCCAATATTCACATCTGTATTGATCGCTCCTGATTTAAATCCTATCAGGAACGTGGAGGAAGCGTGAGCCTGACAGATAACTCTACTTGAGAGATAAAGGGAACTGGATGTATTGATCTCAGAATGACCTCAGGGAATATTCTGACTCTTCAAAGCATCCTGCATGTACCCCCACTTTGGAGAAATCTGATCAACGAGTCTTCACTTCTTAGAGCTGGCTATAGGACTGTCAAGGAATCCAATTAGTTTATTATCTCCAATTCTAATATCTTCATTGGAAAAGGCTTTGTTTGTGATGGCTTTTTTCATCTCAATATAATAAATTCTTCTGATAATAAAATTTCTAATCATGTTGCTTTGAACATTAAGTCTTGTGATATCTGGCATGAAAGATTGAGACATGTCAACTTCAATTCTATCAAAAAAATAATTAACTGGAACCTTTTCCTAAAACTTCTTATGACTCAACTTCTAATGTGAAATATGTGTTCAAGGCAAACATGTTCGAACACCTTTCCACTCTATCACAAGAAATTATGAACCCCTCGAACTTATTCACAGTGATGTGTGTGACTTGAACAGAGTTCTCACCCGAGGCGGTAGAAGGTATTTTGTGACATTCATTGATGACTATTCCAAATTCTGTTACACCTATCTTCTCAAATCCAAGGATGAAGTCCTCGATTGGTTTAAGGTGTATAAACTCGAAGCTGAGAACCAACTTGAAAGAAGATCAAAATTCTAAGATCTGATCGTGGGGGGAGTATACCTCAAATGATATGACAGAATTCTGTCAAGAACACGACATTCATGATGTAACTGCTCCTTACACACCTCAATCCAACAATGCAGCTGAAGAAAGAACAGAACACTGATGGACATGATTAACTGCATGTTACTCAGCTCAGATGCATCTGAAAACCTTTGAGGGTGAAGCTCTCCTTTCTGCATATTTTATACTCAATAGGGTTCCACAAAGAGACTCGGACGTTACTCCATATGTACGTTGGAAAGGGATAACTCTTAACATTCATTTCTTCAAAGTTTGGGATTGCCTGGCTAAGGTTTCAATACCAGAATCGAAGAAAAGAAAATTCGACCTCAAGACTGTTGATAGTATCTCCATCAGATATGCACTAGATAGCAATGTTAACTAATTCTTAGTGGTTAACTCTGAGATCAGTAAAATATCCAACAACACCATCATTGAAGCTAGGAATGTTGTCTACTTTGAGAACATCTTTTCTCTCAAATCTCGAATCCCTAGTGGCCCCTCTTTTACTCCTACCTCTGATATTCCTTCTTCTAGTTCTGCTTCTACCAATGATTCTGAACCTAAAAGGAGCAAAAGAACTAGAACTCTTACATCCTTCAGTGAGGACTTCTTCACTTATCTTGTGGAAGGTAATCCTAGTTCTTTCAAGAAAGAACTTGACTCTTCTGCATCTTCTTTCTGGAAAGAAGCCATTAACAGTAAGATCAAGTCCATAATGAAGAATAACACTTGGATTCTCACTGACCTTCCTCCAGGATGCAAATCTGTAGGTTGTAAATGGATCTTCAAGAAGAAACTCCGACCCAATGGCACTGTCGACAAATACAAAGCCAGATTAGTTGCCAAGGGTTTCACCCAACAAAAGGGTATTGACTTCTTTAACACCTATTCTTCTGTTGCCAGGATCTCCTCTATCAGAATCCTTCTAGCACTTGCATCAATTCATAACATATTCATTCACTAAATGGATGTCAAGACTACTTTCCTGAATGGCGATCTTGAAGAAGAGATTTATATGGACCAACCAAAAGAATTCATTACCAAGGGACAAGAAAACAAAGTGTGCAAATTTGTGAAGTCATTGTATGAATTTAAACAAGCACCTAAATAATGGCATCAAAAATTTAACAAAGTTATTGAACAATTTGGATTCACTGTCCATGAACATGACAAGTGCATATATTCTAAGAACTTTGGCAATGAGTATATTATCATTTGTCTATATGTAGGTGATATTCTTATCCTTAGAACTTCTCTTGATGCAATCTAAAAAGTAAAGGATTATCTTTTCTAAAATTTTGATATTAAGGATTTAGGTCCTACTGATATGATATTGGGAATGAAAATATCCAAAACCTCTAATAGAATTTCTTTGAGTCTAACTCATAGCATTGAAAGAATGCTTCATAAATTTGATTTTTATAACTCTAAACTAATTTCTACACCCTATGATTCTTCAATTGCTTTGAAGAACACGGGTGAGCCTGTGTCTCAGCTGAAATACTCTCAATTAATAGGTTCACTTCTCTATATTTCTAACAGAACTAGATCTGACATCTCTTATGTAGTAGGCAGATTAAGTGGATACACCAGTAATCCCAGTAGAGAATAATGGATTGCATTAGAGAGTTTTCAGATATCTTAGAGACACAATTGGTCATTGTCTGACTTACACTGAATATCCTGATGTTATGGAATGATATAGTGACGCCAACTGGGTCATTGATTCCAACAGTGTTAAGTCTACTACTGGACATGTATTCATGTTCGGTGGTGCTGTTATATCCTAAAAATCCTGCAAACAAACAGTGATTGCCAGGAGCATCATGGAGTCCGAACTCATTACTCTGGACACAACTTGCTCTGAAGCTGAATGGTTAAAAGATTTTTTTTCTGAATTCGCTATCGTGCCTAGACCCATACTTCTAATCTCAGTACATACTGATTCAAGATCCACCATTGAGATTCTAAAGCAAGATTTTGCCAATAAGAAGATGAACAGACATTCAAATCAAACTTAAGTCTGTTCAGCGCCTATTGGGCAAAGTTGTGCTTCTGGACTTTATAAAATCCGAGAAGAATATTGATGACCCATTGATTAAAAGTCTTTCAAGGAGTGTGGTCTTAGAATCATCGAGAGAGATGGGGTTAAGCCCATAGTAGAGTTCACCGACAGCGGGAGCCAACTTGATTGGGAGTTGATTCCATGAAAGAGATTCAATGTGAAAGAAACAAGCTGGACCGGTGATATTCGTGTGGAGCATCGACCCACATATGTTTATATCATATATGTAGCATTGTAGCTACTACCCTTCTCTATGGTGACGATGCTCTTATAATACAACTAGGTAAGAATGAGTTTAACTCTTAATAAGTCCAATGCATGTAGTGTGGAGGGTATACTATCCAGCTGTAGTACCCTTGGAAAACTTACCTACGTGAGAGGAACGGAGATGGCTACGGTTTGGGGACAAGGCTGACCCTAGAAACTCTCATGAGTCGGTTATTGTGAACCTGACCTTTAACGCTCAACCCGCTCGCTCAATAGATGAAAACTTACTGTGTGTCCTTCACCAATATCTGGTTAAAGAGGCCTAATTCAAAGCATAGTCCATTATGTCACTCAGGTGGCAATGAAGTTCACTAAGAGTAGATTCAATGCCACAAGCTATCGACCCCGAATCCATAGTATAATGTTGCCCAATTTTATTCGTGTTTTATGATTTGATGGTTATTTATTATTGATTTGTTTTATCTTCTTTGAAACTCAAGTTTTGGGGGGAGGGACTGTTAGATGTGTTTTGAGTTGGAGGAAAAACTTGAGTTTCTCTCTTATTTGACGTTGGTTTAATCCCACATTGGATAGGAGATGGGAGGTTCGGTAGTATATATACCAACTCCTCCCATGCCTATTGTTATGAGTGTTGGTCCATAGGCCACATCCTCACACGCACGCACATGCGCCGAACCGAACCGGGCCGGGTTCGGGTGGTGCGTGCCCACGACCTGCAGACACGAATGCAGTTCAATTCAGGGGGCTCTTGAACCTGAAACTTTTTTTCAGTTTTTCTATTTAATTTTTATTTAAAATTTGTTTTATTTTTTGGATTTTCTGTTTGGTTTTGACCCTCTCCGGATCTGCTCGCGAACTGCATGATCGTTTGTAGATTTGGAGCGAGTCTGTTACAACTATTGAACTCCAAGAATCTATAAATAATTTCTCGCAGTTCAATCAGTTATCTGCAAAAAATCCTACAGAATTCTCTCCCTCCATATTTCTTTATTACAAATTCTAGTTCAGTTTTCTTGGTAATTTTTGAAGCATTTCTTTTACATACGGGCAACGCATTTCCATCTGAACATAGGCCTAACTCTTCGTCCGGAGCTGGGTGCTGACGATCTACCGGGGAAGCTTTTACCGTTAGGAGAGAAGGTCATTTTAAGGTCCGGATAAGGAACCGACCATCTATCTTTTAGGGCAGTGCTTCTGCACGACTGTCATCCTATGCCAGCAATTTCTTTTCTTTTTAATTCTTTTATATTACTTGCATGCTTAGGACAATTATTCAAATTGGTTACAGATTTACAAATAAAATCGTTGCATGTTTTTAAAAAAATAAGAAAATATTGTCTTGTACCCAACATATCTTGCCAAATATACTTTTTATCAAACAAAATGACTCTGTGAGACATGCTACCCATTGTTACTAAGAAGAGAGTATCTCTAAAATGGTACTACCCATCCAAAAGATTGCCAAGCTAAACATTCTTACACACTGTGTAGTATGTAAATGATAGATAATAGTCAATCCAAAGTATTTCTTAATTATGTTATAATATGTGCAGAAGTGAAACCCAGAAATGATTGGAAAAAGACTAACAGGAAAAAGTTGAATGTGCAAAATTATTAGAGCTAGCACTAAACTGATGCTTACTTAAGTGTTGCTTCTGCACTTTCTACAGTAATCTTATCATCTGTAGCATCACGATGAGGAAGACCTAAATCAAAGTACTTTATGTCCAACTCCACAAAGGGGAAAATAAGCTGCAGAATTCATCAGAACAGCAGGACAGCTCAATCAGCTGTAACAATGATGACAAGATACAATTAACATGATAATAATAATAATAATAATAATAATAATAATAATAATAATATATATAGCAATAGCAATGCAGAGGGAAGCTTGTTTCACCTTGTCTCTAATCGATTTCCAGAAGACTCAGGTCATTTCGTCTCCTACATCATGTCAATAAACAAATAAGATACTGGTCAATATTAACTGAAATCAAACCTCAGAGAACTACCTCGTAAAGGATAAAATTCATTATGCTACCTCGAATTTCACAGAAAATTGTCGTTTGCATACAATACAGCTAAAAACTACTTCTTTCGAGGAAAAAAAGACCAGGCACTTTTCGGTGAAAATGTTACATTGCAGTTACATGCTTAGTTAAATCCAAAGGTATTAATGGTGTACACAGCAGAAGCTCAACATAAAAAGTCTGATGAAACAATTGCCATGTTACTCAATGAATAATTCTCCAAAAATTCACGAAAAAACAACAGAATTGAGTCGGTAAAAAGATGAGAGGACAGCTTAGATCTGAGGAAGAAGGGGGGAGATCTCACCGCCCATCTCGACGATCGGATTCGCGACCTTTGATCTTCTCGAACGCCATTGCTGCCCCGACAGTGTACGAAGAAGGTCGACGATGAGAGAAGAAGAAGAGAAGCCGATCAGTCAACTCCAAAGAAAAAACTATAGCACGAAATTGGCTGCAGAAAAAATGGTCGCGGCCGCCCGCAGTTGCAGTGACCGCCAGCTGGCGGTTCATCCGACTTTGATTTTTTTATTTTCCTCACCTTTTCAGCCGGGCGTGAGACGTAAAATGGGGCTTGGTTCGGCCGGTTATTACGCGAGTGCCACCAAGTGGGAGGATGATGACGTCACTGAGTACGATTCGGTCAGTGCGGGGGGGAAATAGACTCGAGTCTCGAGCCCAGCCTCGCACTTTTTGAGCTTGGATTTCCAGAATTAGATCCGAGCTCCATTAAAGAAACAGAAATAAAGGGGGAAAAAATTACCTGAGTTATTCCACGTCAGCATCGTCTTCTCCCCCGTCTCAACTCGAGATGGCCTCTCCATGAACCGATCTATCGAGCTCTAAACACGGGATGGGTTCATTCGGCTCACACGTGTGAAAGAACTCTGATCAAATTGAAACATTGTAGCACTAAAAGAACAATAACATGTACAAGATAGAAGATCAAACTGGGACAGGAGTTGGGAAATAAAAAGTGATTTGATTCATTGACTAGAAATTTGCTGTAATTGTCATACAAGGTGTGTAAGAGATATACAGTGAGCCTCGCCGTTTCAAGAAAGGCAACAGCCTCAAGCTTTCTTTGGCTTGAGACTTATTGAACAAATCCACAACAAAAATACAAAAACTCAAGGAAAACCTCGATGATGGTGAGGGAAGAATGGCTCCTATATGAAAGAATTAATGGCAATGCGTATACGGCACCTAGTTCATGAACTTCCGGCAGTTTGGAGCTTTGCAGAGGCACGGGACTTTGCATTCATCAGCTTCGTCAGGATCAAACAAGTAATCGTACCTGTGACAGGGAAGAAAGAGCGCGCATCAGCTTCTCATTCTACATTGCAGCAGTTCAGCTATACTGAATAATAAAAGAAAATTTTTACAATTAGATTTGAGAAAGTGGCAGAATTCTGTGGATCGCAGTTTCGTTTTTAAGCTGTAAAGTCCTTAAATGAGAATTTATGTTAAGATCACCACTCTAAAGAGTTTGACGAGTTTCTTCTGTCAGCTGGCATGAAGACCATTTCAAGAAACTCTACAGTAATATAGCAGGAATTAACCATGAGAGACAGCATAAAATCAAAGAAGAGTTCAGCAGTATTACGTTAACTCGTCTCCTGCAGGAACATTTGTCTTAGCTATGAGTACAATCCGGCTCTCATCACCACCGACGCTCATAATCCTTGCATAGCAGTTGGGCATACACTGCAGCAGGTGCCGTACAAATATCAGAAAGGGTTACTGTAGCAAGCAAGTATTCTATTTAATTAAGACCTTAATCAAGGACAAAAGGCCTTTGATACAGTCCTCACCGAGTGGTTTATTAGACGTGCTATGTTTCCTTTATCAGTTGCATCAACCACTACTTCTTCACTGATCTTGAATAGCTGCAGCATAAAGAAAAAAATAATGATGATGACAACCATGATTCTAACAATGAAACATCTAAAGGCAACCTGTGTTAACCAAGTTTCTTAGAAAAACAAATTTCCAAAAAAGAATTAAATACATTTTCATTTGATTAACTTACACCATATTATTACCGATATAGCTATGAAGAGCCTACCAAAGCACCTTACATGTTTAGATAACGGTTTAGGTGCAACAGTCATGAGAGTTTCTGAGCTATAGAATGTGCTACCCCGCAGATGGCAAGTTATAAATTCTAGCTACGAAGGGCACAGCACCAAAGCTCAACACTACCAGGGTAGTTCACCATAAAGAAGAGAAAAAAAGTAACCATTTCTCTTAATACTTAAAAATCTAAAATCCAAACTGCAGTTAAAGAAGTCGGTGCAATAAAACTAATATACACCACAGCAGTCAATTATAAACTTAGAAGATGATTCAAAATTCAGGGTTGGATTAGTTTTAAAAAAACATTAATCAAATAATTTTACATGATATGAATAAAAGGACAAGAAGCGACATCAAGGTTGATGCAGTTCCAAGTAGATGGCATAAGATTTACGGATGATGACAACATTCAAGGCTCACATTTCCTCAAGTGGCATATGTCAACATCAACATCATTCTCCCCACCCAGAAAAAGTTGCACGAAGGAATTACAGATTGGTTGGCTAAGGTATGGACCTACATGCCTATTGAGAAGACATTATTTTAAGATAGCAGAGGCATAGTTGAGAACCATAAAGGTCCCTTTTATCATGGAGAACCCTAAAAAACCTGTGTTGTTGACAGATACATAACTCATTATGATGAGTTGAAAGAATCCTGTATGCGGGAACCATCACGTACTTCCTTGGCTTCACAGATTTACATGTAGATTGGCCGACCTTTCTTGTATTCAGTTATTGTTATGGTTTATAATTCTTGGATGACAATCAAAGGTAGCTATGATATGGATGAAGGATGAAGATGATCAATGGCTGCAGTTTATAGGGGTCAACGGTACGTCAACATGTACAGGTGCCAGTACCAAGAGTTGATTATCTGCAATTAGACGTGAAGATATGTCTTGCGTCAAATTTGTATTGTATGTCACTGGGACTCTTGTTCACATCAACAGGACTGAGTGTCTCTGATATCCGAGAGACAAGATCATATCAATGGAAATTTGGAAGTGCCTGTTTAAAATTGTCTAATTCTTTAAGAAGAGGAAAACAAATTACCTATTAATCATTTTCATTATGATGATAATTTCCATGTTCTATTAAGACTATAACATGATTCTAGAGCATCTTTCATTCTGTACATCCCACCTATGTTGCATGGACATGGACATGCCGACACAGAAACGGCACAAACATCGACACACATCAAATCCATAAAAACTAGAAGTACCGTGTTGAATATGTTTGCATCACATGCATGCCACGACACAGGTTCATATTTGACGTGTTCGTGCAGCCTAGATTCCCGCCAATTGAAAAAAAAACTACCTTAAGAATTTTCAGTCAAACATACTTTGATGCTGAAATCTTGGATGATTATGTAAATTAATTTATACTTTGATAGACGTGACAGTGATATTAAACGATGATATGCGAGTGAATCAAAAATCAGTGATGTAATAAATTTTGCTACGTTTCACCAACTATTACGATCTTGGGTAAGAAAATAGTTAAAATAATAATGCAGATGATAGATTTAACAACACGTGCAAGGGCAGTTGTACCTTTCGCAATCTAAATAAACTAATGTGACTACCGGTTATGATGGCAAAGCTTGTACTCTCAATATATATGATCAGCAAATACATGGCAAATAAAATCTCACAGTCTCATAATATAGCGGCAGGAGATTAAATCGATAAAGTAATAAAGGATAGTTATCAACCCACAATTAAATAGATCGTGTTGAGAAAATTATCTACTGAGAATCACAGGGATCTCAGTGTCCTGTAGTGAGTACCGATGCGTAGAGCTCGTCATCACGATGGTAACGCCTGAAAAAACACCTGAATCGAATGTCGGATGTGAGATATATGGCCTGAATACAAATGGAGTCGCTTAACGGGTCTATTTTCTACTTGAACCCGTTACTGTAGCAATCAGCACGAGCGCTGTAGCACATAAACCCGCTATTGTAGCAGTTGGGTTTATAACTTAAATCTGAATTCACAATAAGTGAATTGGGCTTAGGGTCTCGGGTAGGGTCTCCTAAGAAACCCGAATCCACTTATGATTACTTCTCTAGCAATCAGACCGGTTCTTTGGACGAATCACCGAGGAAGAAGAAAATGCGACTAGTGGGTGATGCTCGGGGCTTGGGAGGGAGGTCGGCGGCCTTGTCTGGGTGGCGCCGGTGATGGAGGTTCGACGAGAAAAAAGAAGATGAGGTTGATGATGGAGGCGCGAAGCAGCAAGGGTGTTGTTGGGTGCTACCGTTGGTGTCGAACAGAAGAGGGCAAGGTCCTTGGTGACGGGTTGTGATGAGAGGGAAGAAAGGGAAGTTGGTGGTGAGTTTTGATGGGTTTGAGACCTGGGTTGCTTGGAGCTGCGTGGCCTGCTTGGTGTGGGGAAAAAGAGGAGTAGAAAAAAAGAACAGTGCAGAGCAGAACAGGGAGATACTATTTGGGTTGTTTTGGTTGGGAGATGAGGGGGAAGAGGTTGTGGGTTGCTGTTGATTCTCAGATAACAGAGAGAGGAGTGGGATTGCTTTGCTGATGGGTTTTGGTGGCGGCTGGGAAGAAAAGAAAGAAAAAAGACTTAGATTAGGATTTTGAGAGGATAATTAGGGAAATTTAGGATTTGATTCCTAAACAATTAGAGATAAACACAATCTCTCATAACAAATTTTATCAAATTTCCTCATTGTCTTTTTGTTGATACAATAGGGCCTTTATATAGGCTTTTACAAAAATTAAATCCAATTCAAACTCCTAATCTAAATAGAATAACAATCCAAATAAAAAAACTGAAAAATACAAAAAAAATAAAGAAAGAGAACCAATAAAAAAATCATACTACTACTACTTCAATTTGGACTGGGACTTCTTGGATCCGTCTCTTAGCTCTTTCATCCTGAGTAGATGTATGCATCATTCTCCCTTGGTGGGAGAAACTCAACTCCGTCGAGTTAGATGAATTAGGTCTCCCATGCTGCGCTGGACCAATTCGCTGTAAATCACCTCGATCGAGCTGTGAATCAATACTCAATAGTCTGTGCTTTTCTTTACAGCGGTTCAAGTACCTATGAGTTCCACCAATTTTGGTGGTGATAGTCTCATCCTCTAAAACGTTATCAACCGTCTCTGCCGTAATGGGATGGGTATCTGAGAGTGGGGTAGATGGGGGTCTCTCAAAGAATGGCTTTTAGGGGAAGGCTCAACATCAAGGGGCTACAAGCAAACCCTTGTAATCCACTAGATCATTAACATTGAAATACAACTAATGTCATAATCTCTAAGAAGATCCATAACATAAGTATTGCAATTCAGTTTATTCAAGATCTTGAAAGGCCTAACACTGCGGACATGCAACATTTTAATAGTTCCTGAAGGAGAATGTTTTGGATAAATTCGACTCATCACATAATCGCCTACATTAAAAGTTTTAAATATTTTTCTACTCTCAGTTCGTAAAGTAAGCTTCACATTGCTCTGTTTATTACCATCACTGATCTCTTTGTATGGTTTGTATATGTATTTGTGTGATGCAAATGCAGATGCAGATTCGAATGTGCTATTGTAGGATGGTGTCGACAGTAAGGGGGGAGTGTCGACAATAAGGGGGAAGTGATTTGCAAATGGGTATGTATGACTAGTTGGAGATGGAGTGAAAGTAGTTGCAACAAGAGGTGGAGGGGTGGAATTGGTAGCAAAGCCAAAGTAGATGTTTGCCTAAGCTATCTAATCCTGGGTCTCAAAGATTGCAGCTTAATCTGTTTACCTTCATGCTCAAATTGACACATGTTGAATCGACCGTAAATGGTGACATTTTTGTCGAACAACTATGGTCTACCTAGTATAACTTGACCCACGTTCATGATGCTCACGTCACACCAAATCTTGTCTTTATATTGATTGCAATTCATTGGGATAAGACATCGATATTTGCCCTCAAGTGTTGTAGAGTCAATCCATGACACGTTAAATGGGTGGGTGGGGTATAATCTCTAATCCAAGATTTTCACACAGTCCGGACGATATTGAATTGGTACAACTTTCACTGTTTATAATCACTTTACAGCTCTTATCTCCAATCTTGGTGAACGTGTGAAGGTTGCAGTTCTTCTCCCAATCGACTTTTTCTGCTGGTGGAGAGGGAATACACTTGACGATAGACAAATTTGTAGACCGTGTTGGCCTAATGCAGTTGAGACTAACATCATCGCTTGATGACTCGTCGTCAGTTTCAACATCTGGGTGATAGGTGTACTCCTCAGAATCTAACTAGGTGGCTTCGGTGTGTGTTCCATCTATTATGGTGATTTTGACAAGACTATGACAACTGGCGGCTAAATGTCCATGACCTTGACATTTGTAGCACTTAGTTGTGGAACTAACTCTAGAGGAATTGGGGACTTTGTTTCTGTTGTCCGGTTCAAGACTCTTACCCTTAATGTCATCCCTATGTGAAGGGGTTTTGGTACTAGACCTATGAGGTTGGGAAGATGAGGGAGGTCTAGACACTGAAGTCCTATAATCGTAATTCTTTGGAGCGTGACTGATCCTAGCGGAATCTAAATCTTAGACTAAGGCACACGCTGCCTCTAATTCGTTGACTTCTCTGGCTAACAGTTCAGATCGTAAGTCATCCCTAAGACAGTTCAGTTCGTAAGTCATCCTTATGGTTGGCTCTGAATCTAAAAAGAATTTGAGCTTCACCTTCTTTATGAAGGGTACTGCATCTGATAAGGAATTCATCGAATTTCTCGACATACTCCTTTGCAGACTTGTTGCCTTGGGTGTATTGATGCTAATTGTCCATGAGACGAGCATTAAACGATGGTGGCGCATACTTTATTTCTAGCTCTTCTTTCATCCTATCCCTTGTGTCCAGTGTTCTAAATATCCCCGATATAACCCCGATATTGCGCCGATATTGCGTTTACGGCACCTAGCCGCAATGATTTGGCATATCCAAACCGATATAGCGATTTTCACCCAAAATCGCCGATAAATCGGCATGGACCCGATATATCGGCCGCAATTTTGACGATTTTGGACCCGAGATAGTGTTTTACACTCAATTTTCTAGGTTAGATATTTGGGTAATTCGAGCGATGTGACAATGTGGCATTTGTGAAGATTCTACACTTGGATAGTGATTATGCATTTATAAGCTTATTGCAAGTTATCGAGTTAAGTATATCTTAGACATATAAGTATATGATGTTTTATGTAGCTTTATATAATTTATGCATATATTGTCTCATTGAGATGCAATTTAAGACAAAAAAATATGTATATTTACAGTCAGATTTTGACATCCGATTTTTGAAAATATCCCTGATATGTCCCCGATATATCCCCATCCCCGATAAATTTTTCCGGCCGATGTAGCCGCTGTGGCCGCCATTTAGAACACTGCTTGTGTCAATCAGTGGTCGACCTCAGGCTGCACGTCTGTTTTCTAGGTTGGTCCAATCTGACTAGCTTGGCCAGACAATTTTATTGCAGCGTACTAAACTTTCTTAGACTTAGTAAGTTCATACCATGTAAAGTATTTATTTAGTTAGAGTATCCAGTTTATGAAAAGTTGTGGGTCGCGACGTCCCTCAAAGTTGGGATCATTGAACTTGATGCTTTTTCAGATATTCAGCATCGGAATTGGATGTGTTCTCGATGTTACGTCGTTATTTCTCAGTGGAGTTTGATCACATGAGGTCTCCACTTTGGTCAACCTTTCGTCGAGTGTCTTAAGGGAATCTAACTTGGTATTTATCTCGACGAACATTGCGATAATCTGTTAGGATCCATTGGAGTGGTGTGAGATTCTCTAAACTCTTCTAATAGATATGGTGACCACTACGAGAGAGCATGCGCTATCCAAAACTTAAATGAGGATGAAAAGTTACAAATTTAAACTAGATGAAAAAAAATTAATGCAAAGAAAGCGGTAAAATTCCTAGAAGTGCCTAGATGATGCAAATCCTACCAACTGTGCTCTGATACCAAGATGATGTAAACGGTGTATGCGAGTGAATCGAAAATCAGTGATTTAATAAATTTTGCTATGTTTCACTAACTATTACGATCTTGGGTGGGAAAACAGTTAAAACTAATAATGCAGGATGATGGATTTAACAACACGTGCAAAGGGAGTTGTACGCAATCTAAATAAACTAATGCAACTACTGGTTATGATGGCAAAGCTTATACTCTCAATATATAATCAGCAAATACAAGGAAGCAAAATCTCACACTTTCACGATATAGTGGCAGCAGATTAAATCGATAAAGTAATAAAGAATAGTTATCATCCACAATTAAATAGACTGTGTTGAGAAAATTACCTACTGAGAATCACAGGGATCTCAGTGACATGTAGTGAGTACCGATGCCTAGAGCTCGTTGTCACGATCGTAACGCCTAGAAAACACCTGAATCGGATGTCGGATGTGAGATATATGGCTTGAATACGAAGCAGAGTCGCTTAATGGGTCTGTTTTTCTTCTTGAACCCATTATTGTAGCAATCAACACGAGAACTGTAGCACATAAACCCGCTACTGTAGCAATTGAGTTTATACTAAAATCTGAATTCACAAATCAGTGAATTGGGCTTAGGGTCTCGAGTAGGATCTCTTGAGAAACCCAAATCCACTTAGGATTTCTTCTCTAGCAATCAGACCCGATGGGTTCTTTGGACGAATCACCGAGGAAGAAGAAGATGCGACTGGTGGGCGATACTCGGGGCTTGGGAGGGAGGTCGGCGGCCTTGTCTGGTGGCGTCAGTGATGGAGGTTCTGCGAGAAAAAAAGAAGATGAGGTTCATGAGGGAGGCGCGAAAAGCAGCGAGGGTGTTGTTGGGTGCTATTGTTGGTGTCGAACAGAAGAGGGCAAGGTCCTTGGTGATAGGGTTGTGATGAGAGGGAAGAAAGGGAAGTTGGTGTGAGTTTTGATGGGTTTGGGAGTTAGGTTGCTTGGAGCTACGTGGCCTGCTTGGTTGTGGAGAAAAAGAGTAGTAGAAAAAGAAACAGTGCAGAACAGAACAAGGAGATGCTATTGGGTTGTTTTGATTGGGAGATGAGAGGGAAGAAGGTTGTGGGGTTGCTGTTGATTTGCAAAGAACAGAGGAGTGGGATTTGCTTTGTTGATGGGTTTTGGTGGCGGCCGGAAGAAAAGAAAGAAAAGACCTAGAATAGGATTTTGAGAGGATAATTACGGAAATTAGGATTTGATTCCTAAACAATTAGAGATAAACACAATCTCTCATAACAAATTTTATCAAATTTCTTCATTGTCTTTTTATTGATACAATAGGCCTTTATATAGGCTTTTACAAAAATTAAATCCAACTCAAAGTCAAACTCCTAATCTAAATAGAATTACAATCCAAATAAAGAAACTGAAAATACAAAAAAAAAAATAAGAAAAGAAAAAATTAAACAAATTCCTACTGCTACTTCACTTGGATTAGGACTTCTTGGATCCGTCTCTTAGCTATTTCATTTCGAGTAAATGTCTGCATCAGACAGTCATTGCGAGTAACTAGAAAATAGTTAGCTTTGATTAGACAGAACTATCCTGCATTTTTCTGCCTACATGAAAATACTTAGGGATAAGTCAAAACCCATCAGAATTATTAATGTCCCCCGAGTGAGGCCTTTCCAGCAATCGTAAGATAAACTTTTATGACTAACAAATTAAAATTTCATTGGCAATTACATGTGGAAACATCATCAAGATATATATATATATATATATATATATATATATTATATATATATATATATTATATATATATAGCGAGAGAGAGACTTGTGTCATTCCGAAAGGATTCGAGGCCGAATCCTTCCCACTCAAATACCAACATCTGACATTCGAATACAAGATCTACTCTGTTGAAGTTGATCTATATTATTTCAAGAATCTATAAACCAAAAATCAAGTGTTTTGAATATTTTTTGTCCATGCATCAAGTAGTGGAAAAACGAACAGCCTAAATAGTGAGTTGACTAGTTTAACAGTGTAAAATATTTGAAACCTAACAAAAATAAGTTTGTAGGGGTTTTAAATGTTTAGATCATGATCAATGACCGGATCGAGATTTTGTATGTCTAAAGACATAGATCTAACTAACTCACTACCTTCGGCCGTCCATTTTGCGCCGCTTGATGGATGGGCAAAAAGTATTCAAAACACTTGATTTTTGTTCTATAGATACTTGAAATAATGTAGATCAACTTCAACAGAGTGGCTCTTGCATTCGAATGTCATAGGGATGTATTTGAGTGGGAAATATTCGGCCTCAAATCCTTCCAGAATGAGACAAGTCTCTCTCTATATCCATTCTGTTGAAGTCATGGTTCAAAGTCTCGGTCTCGGCCGCCGACTCGGCCGCACCGAGACGGATCGGTCTCGGCGACTCGGATCGGACTCAGGCGATACGCAAAAAACGCTACATAGAGCGCCAAAAAAAATTATGAAAAAATCATGACAAATCATAAAAAAATGTAAACATCCAATTCATGCATCACATATTCAAACATATCACCTAACACTCAAAACATAACGTGAAAGCATAAATACAAGCGTCGTCGGTAGAAAAATATCAAAATACATGCATAATATAGTAAATTGCACAAAATAATTCATAAGTACCTGCTAATATAGTCATTTCCACATGAATTACGAGGAGGCTCCAAATCATCATTATCATCTGGCCCGCGATAAGTATAGAAACCAGGCATATAGTTTTCCATAGGATAATGATATGTAGGCTGAGATGATTGGCCAGAGGATCCACTATCAGAGTAATATGGCGGTAGGGGTTGTGCAATATCAGCTCCATGGTGATAATACCCAAACCTCGATAATCAGTGCTGCTAGTAGAGTATTCACCAGTGCTAGAATAATCAGTGCCAGAATATTGGCCAGATGTCAAACCAACCCCTGTAAATGGCCTTCAAGACTATGATGACCATGTGAGTAGTTATCATGTCCACTCGAATAATCATCGCTAGAACTGAATTCGACCAACCGATCCAAATCCTACGCTGCTGTGAAATCCCCGCCCGGCCTCCATGATCTGTATCTTGTGTGGCATATATTGTGAATCCCATGTTAAAGCATCATCTCGTTGGCTTCCACCAACACCATGAGTCTCTTCAACATTACCACCATCACCACCATCACCACCATCACTGCCGCCATCACCCTCACCACCATCACCCTCACCACCATCATCGCCACCACCATCACCGCTGTCATCATCACCGCCATCACCATCATCACCGCCACTTTCGTCAGTATGACGAATACCTTCATCTAACCAACCTAAGTCATCTGGTGGTAACATCGGCTGTTCTCCCTCACGAATCCACTCATCCAAAATATCATCATCATTGAAAATATTGTTCAGATCAATTGGGTTGTAATAATCATCAGTGTCGCTTTTGCATGTCAAGTTTCTTACTCGCAACCGCATATTGTAATGCACATATACTAGTTTATGCAACTTTTTCATTGCCAACCGGTTGCGCAGTTTTGTATGAATTAGCGACCACGTACTCCAATTTCTTTCACAACCCGATGAAGAACATGTTTGGCTTAAGACTTTGATGGCAATTTTTCTGCAGATTGGGAGCTTCTTCGCCATAATTAATCCACCAATCAGCTGGAAGAGATTGTTGCACTGCTCTTCTAGTTAGTGAGCTTCCAAATTCTCCAACTCCATCCACAATAATTTTATCTGTGAGAATACACATCACAAGTGTTAATATTTGCATAACATTATATCGATGAAATAAATAAATTATTATTACCTCATTAATAGCTCTTGCTTGTTTAGTCAAATCTGGCTCCAATCTTTTAATGACCTCCTTTAATCCATATCTCACTTCTGGATGTGTAGAAAAGTTTTTTGAATATTGGAGTGCTGGATTTAAAAAATATGCTGCAATAATGTAAGCAAACGATTGTTATGATATGACAGTTTCAATTTCTAGTCAACAAATATGATTTCTAGGCAAATGAATTACCAGCAGCATGCAAGTGTCTATGCAATTGTCCCTCCCATCTTCTATCAATGATGTCCAATACTTCTTCCAGTTCTTATTTGAGGCCTTTATAGCCAATTTTGCTCTATCCATAGCTTCATATATAATAGATAGTGTAGGTTTCTTGTCCTGGTCCACTATCTTCAAGACTCTAACAAGAGGATCCATAATGTTTTGGACCTCTCTTGCCTTCTTCCAAAATCGGTCAGTCAGAATGAGATTAGCAACCTTATCTCGCACACACTTCTTCTACTCCTTTCCTTGTTGAATTCACGCCATTCTGTAGTCGTGCACATTCTTTTCAAATCTTGCTCATAGCGAATAAGGCTTTCAATAGAAATAAACTCGGTGGCAAACCGTGTTATACCTGGTCTCAACAAATCTCTATCTTTTGTGTATAGCTTCATTAAATTCACCACTTTGAGGCTATTGTAAATGAATGATGTGATCACCTTAGCATCATCCAATGTCTCCTTGACTGATTTCAAAGAGCCAATATCTTCAAGCATCAAATCAATGCAATGTGCTGCACAGGGAGACCAAAACAAATGTTTTCTCTTCTCCATCAACATGTGACCAGCTGCTTTGAAACTTGCCTCATTATTTGTGACAACCTGCACGATATTTTCTTCGCCAACTTCATCAACAACTTTATCCATTAGCGAGAATATATACTCAGCAGTCTTCGAGATATTAGTGGTATCAACAGAAGTATGGTAGATCATGCTTCTATCACAATAAATCATGAAATTAACAATAGGCTTTCTATTATGTGAACTCCATCCATCACACATGATCGTGCAACCATACTGCGGCCATTTTGTTTTTATTGAAGCAATATATACTCCAATTTCTTTCACTTCCTCCTCTAAATAGAGATTGCCAATCTGGTACCCTGTAGGGCCTTTTACACCTGGACCTGCCTCCGCAATAGTATTAATCATGGCTTGGTAGTAAGGACCACTATCAGCTGCATTGAATGGTATTGCATTGTAGTGAAAGAACTTCGCCACGGATTTCCCAACTTTTTTCATATTCTCAGTTGAGAACATGCTTTTGATTGATTTCTGTTTTGTTGGGAACATGTAAGGATCAATACCACGAGCTGGAATTTCAGCTTCTCTCTCATAGTCATACTCCGACGCATCCACGGTTACTCCCTGATCCTGAAGGCTGTGAACTACTGCCACCAATATCAACTCCTTCTGCCGATCTCCAAGCCATTTCACGACTTTCTTTCATGGCTTGTTTCAGTTGTCTTCTTTCAACTCCTTCTAAACCACCAACTTCTTCAATTTCATTATCAGAATCTTCTTCGGTCACCTCATAGAAATCTTCCTCACTTAAAGATCTCATAAGTCGGTCTTTTTTAGATTTAATGGCCGCTCTTTCTTTGCTACCTTCAGAAAGATGTCGTCTCATTATTTGAGATATCTCTTTTGATACTCGCAAGCATCCTTCCACCTGACCGGGTACATGTGCTATATGTTGCTTCAATCTAGTGATACCACCATGGACTTGTTTCCCACAATAATTGCACTTCACAAGTTTTCTACTTCCACCAACAGGGGTACCATGTTCCCATCCAATATCGCGTTGCTTTGGAGCCATACTGAATTTTAAAAAAAATTATCTGTTAAATTAAATTAAAACTAAAATTAACTAAATTAAAAAACATTAAATTAAACTCAATTAAATGAAACTACAATAAATTAAACTAAACTAGTTTATACTAGATTAAGCAACACTAACTTAATTACCTAACTTTAATAAAATAATTAAATTACCTAATTTAATTACATAACTTTATTAAATTAATAAACCTAAATTAAGTTAACTAAACTAATTTTTAAATTAAATTAAATTCAATTAATGAAACTATATAAATTAAGCTAAACTAATTTATACTAGATTAACCTACAATAACTTAATTACCTAACTTCAATAAAATTATTAAATTACCTAACTTAATTACAAAACTTTATTAGATTAATTAACCTAAATTAAGTTAAATTAACTTTACCTAAACTAACCTAAATTAAATGACATTAAATGCAAATTAATTAGAGAGAGAGAGAGGAACAGAGTGGGAGAGAGACGGAGACAAAGGAGAGAGAGGAACACAGTGGAGGAGAGAGAGAGAGACAGAGGGAGAGAGAGAGAGAGACTGACAGGGAGAGGGAGAGATACAGAGAGAGAGAGAGTGCGACAGAGAGAGAGAGAGATACAGAGTGATAGAGAGAGAGAGAGAGAGTGCGACAGAGAGAGAGATACAGAGTGAGAGAGAGAGAGATACAGAGTGAGAGAGAGAGTGCGACAGAGAGAGAGAGAGATACAGAGAGAGATACAGAGTGAGAGAGAGAGAGAGATACAGAGAGAGAGAGAGAGTGCGACAGAGAGAGAGAGAGATACAGAGTGAGAGAGAGAGAGAGAGTGGCGACAGAGAGAGAGAGAGAGATACAGAGTGAGAGGTGCGACAGAGAGAGAGAGAGAGAGATACAGAGTGAGAGAGAGAGTGCGACAGAGAGAGAGAGAGAGAGATACAGAGTGAGAGAGAGTGCGACAGAGAGAGAGAGAGAGATACAGAGTGAGAGAGGAGAGAGAGAGAGTGCGACAGAGAGAGAGAGAGCGCGCGCCGCTGCAGGCCAGAGAGAGCGCGCGCCGCTGCGGCCTGCGGGGGAGAGAGACAGAGAAAGAGAGGGAGAGAGAGGCACAGAGGGAGGGAGAGAGAGAGACTGAGAGGGAGAGGGGGGAGGAGTACCTGCGACGGCGACGGCGACGGCGACGGCTACGGACGGCGAGGGCTGGAGGTCGTCGCGGGGGAGACGGCGAGCGCGAGAGAGAGAGAGAGAGAGATCAGATCTGATCTCTCTCTCTCTCCCCGAGCGGATTTAAAGGCGAAGGAAGTCACGGGTCGCCGAGTCGACCGCCCGGATCGGGTCCGACTCGGACCCGACTCGGGCGACTCGGCCGAGTCTATCACAACTCGGCCGAGTCGCCCGAGTCGGGTCCGAGTCGGACCCGATCCGGGTCGACTCGGCGATCCACGCGTGACTCGGGCCTCCGAGTCATACCGGAGGCCGCCGAGTCGGATACGACTCGGCCGAGTCGTATCCGACTCGGCCGATCCTTTGAACACTGATGATGTGTGACTAGCAATAGTTAAAAGGATGAAAACTAAGTTACATGAGCATGCAATTTCTTAACGAATAGAATCAACTCACAAATTAGAGATCATTTAACTAAAAAGCAATTGTTTTTTATTCCTTATTTCCTTTTTAGAAAGTAATAATGACGAAATAATACATAGAACTGTAGCAAACAACAATCTGCAAATCAAAATACTAATAGAGAACTATTTAACACTGGGAAACTAATTACCTACAAACTGAAAAACATTTACTAAAAGACTAACTGATAAGTCGCCATTTTCCGACAATCATCTTGATATTGAATTAAAGATATTTGAATTTGTCTTGGGTTCATATATTGATCAACTTTTTTCTCTTTTCGTCAATATGGCATGGACGCTTCTATCATGGAGCCGTGTCGTATCTGAAACGTCTCCGACACGCTCGTCGGACACACGTGTTGTGTGTATTTTTAAAATTTGTCATGTGTCCGCTTGTCGTATCCATTTCAATGTTGCCGTGTTCATGCAACTTAGCTTTTTAGCTTTTCGTCAAGCATTGTGTCAATAGTTTCTGTATTTATGGGAGAGTAAATTGAAATGCCAAGGTACTACAGGTTGATTATGATCCAAATTGTATAACTTTTGTATGATTAAACATCCAGCAGCTGTGTTATGATGTTTTTTTTTTATTTTTGTTTAATAGAATTATAAAGAAAATGCACCCAACAAATCCAATATTGGTCCTAGCTGAGATATCTGATTCTAAATTCCATACCACTCTCATAAAATCATTGGAATCCAGCAGCAAAGCAAGAAGCTAGATTTCATTGTACAATTTCATTTTGAAAATTGTACGGCAGAAATGAATACTGTAATCAGATTGGAAAGTTAAAGTTATAGTTTAATCATTTCTTATCTTGGGATTTGTTGTAGGGTCAGACGTTGAGACAGTTATTGTAGTGTTTTAAAGTTTTTCAACATTAGGAGCGCAAATTTAGTTGGTTCAGGTTCTTTTGCTCTCATTTGCCATACATTGTAACTTGAAATTGAATATTTCCATCACAATCTGAGAGGCACACTTTGGCCAGTAAAAGTGGGGTTGAGCTGGATTCAGTGTCCAACTGCAGCTAACCCAACCAAAGTCCTAAATGGTCAAAAAAGGTGTTGGCTGTTTGAGTTTACCTTGACATGATCCAGAAACCACCAATTTTTGGGCTCCAATAACTCCAGTCCCTAGTTGGAATTATTTGATCCCAACATTTCCCGCACAAAATTGATAACTCCACTCTAGCCCCACCATCCAACAACAAAAAAGCCATAGTTGGTTGCACTCAACTTCCATGGACACACAAGTGTCAAGTGTCCAGGTGTCCTGAAGCGTCTGATATGTTAAATTTTCAAAAATATGATAAACAAACAAGTTTATATTTCATAGATACTCTTGCAGATATGTACATAGCCATCTAAGGTCAAAATTCACCTGTTAACCTACATACTAAAAATTGAAAACTTTTACTACATGAAGAGTAAAAAGTTTGGCTACATGACCTGATGTCTTCTGCTGCTTGGTGTTGAAATTTCTGCATGATACAAAGTCATTGTATGTGTAATTTTGTATGGAGCCATTTTTCCCATTACTTCTATAATCTGTTTAGCTACATGACTTGATGTCTTTTGGGTCTTGGTATTGAAGAAATTGTGTGTGGAATATAAAAAGTCGTCGTGTTAGTAATTTTGTTTCAAGCCATTTTTCCTATTATTGTTCTAGTCTGTCTATATAACGTCTGGTCTACAAATGAACCAAATAAGTGCAATTGTGTACCATAATTTGTTTTGGTATGAAACTTCTTGTACTTTATATGGTAAATACATGCATACTCTTTATCGTCAACCTTCCTTATGATATGCCCATTGTGCTCATGGTCAATGCCTTCTAGTTATGTATATTTTTTGCATCGTATCATGACAAATTCTGTCTGAAAATTCTATTCTTTAGGAGCCCCCGCTACAGAAGGTTGAAATATTCGTGGACGTTTGTTGGAGAAAAGAGATTGGCTCCGTTGCTATACTCGAGCCATACAACTACAGGAGTTCTTGAAAACATATTCTGACATAAACCAGCCATAAGGAGACGCTTTTCTTTTTGGACACTACTTGCTTTGCTTTTGTGTGTAGCCCTCGCTTAGTTAATCCTCCTGTTTGAACATATTGTACAGCAGTATCATTAGCATGATCTCTCGATGAATTAGGCGGCTACAAAGGAGAGCTGTTCTTCGGAACCCTCAGCTGAGAACAACTCCCATTTGTTTCTTCAGTCAAGTTGCCTCTGATCTGTATTTCTATTTTAATTTGCTTTATGATCGTTTAACTTGCCTCTGGCTTATTTTTCTCTCATATTGAGGAATCAAGAAGAGCTCTAATGATAATGAAGTAGGGGCTATTCTTTACTGGAGTTCTTAGTTGATCATGTTTTTGAATCAATACTTTGGGAGCCATGGGAAGTTAGATCATCAGCAGCATCTCCTCTCGTGGGGAGGTCTTCGGCAGCGACCAGCATGCAATAAAAGGTTAGTTTCGATTTCTGGGCACAGTTTGAACTGTTGTGTAATTATGGATTGTGGTTGCGCCGCCCAGGGCGGTTGTTCTTGTACATACCAGCTAAATCTTTCGTATTTCTGAAATTATTTTTTAAATCTTCATATTTTTAAAATTAACTTCCTAATTCTTTAAATTGATTATAATTGTCCCCCCACCGTTTGCTCTGAAGCATAAAAAAGGAATATCTTATTAAATTTTGTAAAATTCCCTTAATATCCCATGTTTCAAATTTTGTGAAATCTAAATTAAATTTTAATTAAACTTAAATTAAATTAATTGATCAACTTAATTGATTGATGGAGAGGGGGGAGGGAAGGCGGTGGGCTGCAGATGCGGAAGGGAGGGCAGGGGCGGTGGTGGGCGGAGGAGCCGTGTGCGTGGTTGAGGATGGTGCAATCGGAATGATGAGGAGGAGGGTGAGTGGGTGGGTTTGGCCGATCCCGGCTTCCCAAAGGGTGTCTTACTCTTGGGTGAACCTGTGACGAAGGAGAGATGTGATGGGTTTAGGTGGGAGAATCTGTGAGGAAGAAAGAGAGAAGGGTGGTTTGGGTGAATTTGATAAAAGATTGAGAGAAAAAGTAATTGTATCATATAATGTTAAAAGATAACATGAGGGGTAATTTTGATTAAATTAAAGAATTAATCGGTAATTTTAGAAATATGAAGATTTTGAGTAGGTTCAGAAAAATGGAAGATCGGAAATAGTCAACATGGACACTACATCCAATTCAAGGACATTTTTTTTGAAATAACCCCAATATAAAAATAATTATACAAATAAACTCACCTCAAAAATAATTTCAAAAACCGACCTCCCCCCTTCCACACTGGCGCCACGTCGGCCAACGGTCGGCTGTGGGGACCAGCATGGTGGGGAAGGTGGTTTACAGAAGTCTGGCCTTGACAAGATCGGACTTAGAAAATGAGTATTTAAATTGTCTGGCCTTGACAAGGCCGGACTTCTGTGGGGATCCTATCTCAAGTCCGGCCTTTCCGAGGCTGGACTCCTACCACTTAACGAAAAAAAATCTCGCATGCCATTAACTCTCAGTATGATGGTGGTTTACAGAGGAGTCCAGCCTTACTAAGGCCGGTCTCTGTAGGGCAAAATTATAAAAAAAACTGAACCCGATATAAGTTCTCCCCCACCTCTCTCTCTCCCCCCCCCCCCTCTAATACTCCCCCCGCCCCCTTTCTGCCCTAATTCTCCCCAACCTTCTCTCTCCCTCTCCTAACACTCACCCGCCCCCTTCTGCCCTAATCTAACCAGGTATGTCTCCCCCCTCTCCCTCTCTACCGTCTGTCTCTCCTACGGCTCTCTTGCTCTCTCTACCCCGCTCCCTCCCTCCCCTCTCTCTTCCGCTTTCCCCTCTCTCTATCAGTCCTCTCTCTCTCTCTTTCCTTCTCTATCTCAGCTCTCTCCCCCTCTCTCAGTCTCTCTCCCAGCTCTCTCTCCCGTTCTCTCCATCTTGTTGGCCCAAAATCTCATCGCTCTAGTTTTGATGATAATTAACTCATGTAGTTATAATTTACTAATGATCTTATGCTTGTTAGTTTCAGATATTGGATCAAGATCTTAGTAGGTGTTTGGCTTCAACAAAGGTGTTTTAGAGCTAACACATGGTGACTCAAGAGCTCGCGTGTCAAGATCGCATCTAGGACTCGGTTGGAGTCAAGCTCGTTAGATCGCGTTTGGGTCGAGTCGGCTTGGAGAGAAGAAGACTTCGGTTTGTGTTTAGTTTAGATTGTTTAGATCTTGTGTAAAGATAGATAGTGTTGATATGCTCAAGTTCACACACATACACACACACAAGTTTAAAGTTTATTGGTTTTGGTTTTTGGTTTAACCCGTTTTGGATTTCGTGTCAAAAACATAGAAAAATATCTTATATGTATATTGAATTCTATCCATATACAATATGCTTCAAATTTGTTTCAATATCATATTTTTGTATCCATATGAGTTTGGAGAAAACAATTTTTCATTTCAAAAATTCAAGTTTTGGAAAATACGGATTTTGTGTTTAAGCCAAATTTCAATATCATAAAAATGGTTCAAATTGTTTATAATATGTGGATGGAAGGACTGTGCAGAGGATAACTGTGGGTATATTGATGTGGTGTGTGCGCGCTTTAGGATTAGGAAAGTGATCCTTTTCTCCTAGGAGAAGAACGATCACATATACCTGACATGGATGCCGGTGTGGAGGATGAATTGATGGATCGCTATAACTGCATGACCTACACATTGAATTTGTTGTAAACATCCATGATCATTGGCACTGGTTGGTGGGATTTTATGCCGAGAAATTTTTCACTATTCATAACTGCCCACATTGATAGAGGTGTTACACATTATGAACATGAGAGAGGAAGGCGTTACATAAGTATCGACAGAGATCCTGAATGATCTATTGTTGGAACTTTGGTTCAGAGTTAGGACCTTCGGGAGAGGAAGACCTCAGAGTGGTAAAGACCTCAGGGAGATAAAGACTCGGAATAGTGAAATGCAGCTTCAGAATGGAAGGATCTTCGGGACGAGGATGTAACGCCCCGAAAATTCTCCTTCGCACCAACCGCGTCGATGAGACTGTAGCCTGAGCGGGATCTTCGGAGACGTTAGTATATGATACGTAACTCAGGCAGATAATTCAGATATATAACACAAGCGGATGGATATACGTGACAGCGGAATAAACATATATTTGACATGAGAAACAAAGAGACTGCAATATCAATATAAAAGAGGAATCCCACAAAGGGTGCAAAGTCTCAATCACTATGTACAAATAAATCCCTATCACTGGGATACAGAGTCATATATAAATAGAATGAAACTGGCCCTCGGTCTCAAAAATAGATTAAAAAAAGATACCTCTACAGAGAATGCATCTAAATCAAATAAATGATACAACATGGTAGGATCCAAAGGATGGGCAACTCTAACTAGCACTGAGAACTGGTACCACTCTCTGAGTGAAATCCAATGGGAACGCCTCTCTGAATGGCACACCAAAACCTAAAAGTGGGAGAGGACAAACCACGACGTCAACACGCCAGAAAGAACAAATTCAAAGGTTGCCTCCCCACCATGACTCCGAGCCGGCTCATAAAGGTAAGGAAGATAAAGCAAAAACTAATGGAGAAGGTAAAACTAAACCTGCATATAAAACAATAGCATGGTAGTAAACATGATTTGCAATACTCGATGAATCAATAGCAATACATAACAATTTCATATCAACACTACTTGCACATTATAAAATATAAACACTTCTATAACACATCACACATATATTTATTCTTCATTCGCATTCTCCCCCGTCAACAAACGGCATCGTTCGCAATCGCCCCCCGTCAACGAACAGATATAACACATGAATACAACCAATAACTCCGCCAATAACATCATCCAACATACTACCAATACTCCACCAATAACATCATCCACATACGTACTCATACGCATATTAATATGTCAAACATCATCAAGTTCACAATATTCCCGGTGCATACATCACACGGGGATCAACACATAAGAAAGTGCAATAATAAATCATAAACATCTAGACTGATGTAAATCATATTCTTTTAATTCTCTCTTTTCTAGATCTAATAAAAATCACATTTTAATAATCCAAATTAACTCAAATTCATAAATGTATAGGCTAATAGCATTTGCTAGTAGATCTAATTTATTTGGCAAGATCTAACATCATATCATACTAAAAATATTATTTTTTAGTAATTCTAAGCAATCAAATCTATAGAGAGAGGCAAGCTAGAGTAAGATTTGCCTTGTTACGTCATGAGGTGACAAAGATGATGAGGACAGTTAGAAGAGGGAGCCATCCATGCATGCCTCAAGTTAGGGGAGGATCTAAGACCATCTCCATCTTCTTCTCCTTCTTCTTCTTTTTGCAGTTTAAACACCAAGAGAAGAATCCGCCAACTTCTCCTTCACAAACATCGTTGGCCAAGAGAGGAAGACAGAGGAGAAGAGAGCTAGGGTTTTGAAGAGTGGAAAGTGAAGATCTAATCCAAACACTGATATTTATAGTGGTAGGAAAGTCAAAGAAAAAAAAGTCAAAGAGAAAAGAAGAGAACAGTCTGAGACCACTCACACACTCCTCCGAGATCACCCCGAGGACACACTCCCCGAGACAGCTCCCTAAGAACTCCCCTGACTCCCCGCGAGCACTCCGACTCCAGTTCCACTCCGAGTCTGCAACCGACTCTTGGACCACTGCTCGGGGTCACTCCGAATTCAAGTGCTCGGGGGTCATTCCGAGTCCAGCATATCAAGGAACCCCTTTGAACGGAGCTGCACTCATGTCTGCAGGTCGTGGGCGAGCGCCCCCGAGCCCAGCGCGGTTCGGCTTGGCGCGTGTGCGCACGTGTGGCAAAGTGGCCTATGATTTAACACTCATAACAATAGACTTTGGAAAAGTTGATATAATATATATATATATATATATATATATATATATATATATATATATATATATATATATAGAGAGAGAGAGAGATAGACTTGTATCCTTTCAAAAGGATTTGATCCCGGATCCTTCCCACTCAAAATCAACCCTCCAACATTCGAATACAAGATCCACTCCGTTGAAGTTGATCTATACTATTTCAAGTATCTATAAACCAAAAATCAAGTGTTTTAAATACTTTTTGCCCATTCATCAAGCGACGCAAAATGGACGGCCGAAAGTAGTGAGTTGGTTAGATCTATGTCTTTAGACATACAATTCTCGATCCGGCCGTTTCATTATGATCTAAACATTTAAAAACCCCTATAAACTAATTTTGTTAGATTTCAAATGTTCTACACCGTTAAACTAACCACTCACTATTTAGGCCGTCCGTTTTTCCCCTACTTGATGGATGGAAAAAGTATTTAAAACACTTGATTTTTGGTTTATAGATACTTGAAATAGTATAGATCAACTTCAACGGAGTGGATCTTGTATTCGAATGTTGGAGGGTTGATTTTAGTGGGAAGGATCCGGGATCAAATCCTTTTGAAAGGATACAAGTCTATCTCTATATATATATATATATATATATATATATATATATATATATATATATATATTATATATATATTATATATATATATATATATACACATACATACATACACCACTCAAATTACCATCATCCATCTAACGTGGAACTAAAAACCAAAGGCAAAAGTGAGGGAACTCAAGTTTTCCTCCAAAATCAAACACATCCAACCCCCATCTTCAACCATCACAACTCTCTCAATTCTTATCGGAATTCGATGATTCAAGAACCACCGGAAAGATCTTCAAGTCACCTACAACTGTTATGAGACACAAAATCCATATAAGTCCTATAATTAGGTCTGCTCCTCTATTTAAGTTTGCTGGTCTGCCCATTAGTCAAACGTATATACACATATATATACTTCATTACAACAAAACTCTTAGCAACACACACACACACACAAACACATCTATATGTATATCTACACATTCATATATGAAAAATAACATGAAATGAACTTTCAAAACTTTAGGGTGTTGTTACATTCACACCACCTTAACAAGAATTTTGTCCTCGAAAATCACCAAGATATTCAGGGTGTTATAGAGGATGACTTCGGGAAGTTTGGATGTGGCGGAGGCTCTAGAGGACTCTAAAGTTGTGGATTTCTCGGGAGAAGTTATTGGTAGTTAAGACACGTGTCATCATCTTGATGAGGTCAAATTTTGATCACTATAAATGTCCCCGCTTTCCTACTTGTTAGAATCTGCGAAAGAGAAGTCGGGGAAGAGAAGATGCTCAGATGGATTATGAATGCCTTAAAACTCATGATGACGCTTATGGCGAGAGCGTGATGAATTTTTTCAGATCATTACGGATCTTTTGGAATTAATTATTGGTGTATAACTTGCTGTCAGTTGTCACATCAGGCGGCTAGAAGGTTGTTTCCTGCCTCTCTTCGAATTTTGGAGTCATTCTGACTGGGTTGATAGGGTTTTTGTTTTAACAATAACGGTTCATCTTTTACCATTACTGTTCACTGAAAATCTTGAGATTATGTGCAGACTTTTCAAGGATGGCAGTTTGAATTAGAGACGTTTTGACTTCTCGTCCATCTATAAATAGGGGAAGATCTGTGGGAGGAAGTCATCTTCTCTATCTTCTTCAAAAACCATGCTTTGAAATCCAATTTCTTCGTTCCTTGTTGTGCCAACATGTCATCCTCCTTTCTTTTCATTAGATGAAGAAAGAAAAAGAGAGGGAGGAGGATGAGGAAATAATGATCTGGCTCTTCCTTTAGGGAGTTTGAAAGGTGTATCGTATTGATTGTCGTAGGGGGCTGTTATAGCGCACTAGTCACCGTGACAGAGTGCCGCCATCGAGGATGACAAGTAGGATTCTTGCTTCAACTGGATCAGACGATCTGATTTTCAAATTGCTTGATCTTGGACGAGCAAGCTTCGATCTTGAGGTTATCAATCTCTTTCCTGATGGTGTGTACAAGGGGAGGAAAGGGAGCTCATCGGCTGGGTACGCCAGTGAATTGCTTCTCACCATGGAGTCTGGAGCTCTTCCTCAGAACATCTCGGAGGGGACATGATACCATCACCTTCTTTTGTGTCTTACAGGCTTTAGTCTGCGGAGAGCTGTTATCTCACCCACGCGGGTTTCCTCAGAGTCCTCATTTTGGGCCTTGGTGAGACAAAGAAGCGGGGGCATAGGATTTCCTTTTCAAGAGTCACGACGTGGATGAAGATGGATGACTGCTTCCGAGAGGTATTTTTCGACCAGCAAGTCTTTGTTTCTCAGTATCGGGGGCATGTTAATGGTGGCAAGACTTGAGCATCTGGACCTAGTGTTGGCTCAAAGGCCTTCCACTCTAGTTTTGATGATGATTAACTCATGTAGTTATGTGTACTAATAATCTTGTGATTTTAGTTTCAGATTATTAATTAAGATTTAGTAGGTGATTAGCTTCATCAAAGATGGTTTGGAAGCTTTCACATGTGATTCAAGAGCCCAAGCAACAAGATCATATATAGCACTCATTGGAGTCAAGCTCGGTGGATCACGAAGTTTTTGGATCGAGTCGGCTTGGAGACGGCGCTCTACAAGAAGACATCAGTACCTAGTTTAGTTTTGTATTTAGATTCAAATTGTAAAGATTAGAATAGTATGATATGCTCAAGTTCACAACACACACGTTTCATGTTTTGAACATTGGTTTTCGGTTTTTCCGTTTTTGGTTTTTAACCGATCTTGGTTTCATGAATAGATAGATTAAAACAAGTTTAAATGGTTTTATGTATAGTAGATTCATTCTATATACATGCATGCTTAACTTCTTAGACAAACTTAGTTTTGACTTACTTATTCATGTGTTTTATGTTTTAGTATTTTAACAAAACATATTTTGGAATTAAAGTCAAAAACATGGATTATATATGTTTCTTGTATATTAGATTTCCATCCATATGCATCATGCCTAAATGTTGTTTAATACCATGTTTTTGTATTTGGATAAGTTTTGAAAAATACAGTTTTCGATTTTGGTAAAATGATAAGACACAAAAATGTTTCAAAATGTGTGTTATTTGTGATGAAATTTTTATCACAAGTTTATATTTCAAAATAAAATGATAAAACTATTTTTGTGTATTTTTACGAGTTTTTATTTATTTATTAGAATATGTTTTTACCATGTTTTTCTGACCAGAACTGCTGCTGCTGCCAGGCTAGGTCGGTCGACCGGACGGTCGACCGCATCAAGTAGCCGGTCGACCCGTAGTGGTCGACCGACGTGCACGGATACGTGCACGCTGGCTGCCCCATAAGCCGGTCGACCGCACGGTCGACCGACTGAGAGCAGGTTGCTCTCGGGTTTCTCCCGGTCGAACCGAGCGGTCGACCGACCAGAGAGCCGTTGCTCTCTGGTTCTGGGGACGGTCGACCGCCCGGTCGACCGGTAGCTGCCAGCGGTCAAATGTGACCGTTGGCCGGTCGACCGGTAGTTCATTTTTGGCAGATTTTGCTGCCAACGGCTATAATTTTCTGGGGCTATAAATACCCCATTAATGGCCAGTTTTCACTAAGATTTTTTGGTGCGAATTTTTCCTGACTCTCTAGTGTTTTCACAGCAATCAAAAGAAATTTTTGGGCTTTAAATTGAACATTCTATTTGTGTTTTTGCTAGGGTTTGAAAAATCAAGAAAGGGTTTTTGGGAAAAGATTTTGATTCAACTTCTTCATCTTGGTTTCTAGTTTTTCCCAAAGATTTTCTTTGAGATTTTGATTTCCATTCCTTTGATTTTCTCCACACTTGAGTTACATCTACTATCTTATTCTATAAGATCCTTGTGTGGGAAAAGAGATTGTTTGTGGTTGTTGTTAGACCACCAAGTTTAAACCCTTCATTTGCTTGGCTTTGTGCCTTTCCCTCATTGTGTTGAGGAGGTTGTGCAAGTGGGTTGTATCCCTCAAGTTGTGAGGTGATCCTTGTGTTGCTTTGTGCTAATCCCTCAAGTTGTGAGGTGATTGTTTGTTGGCTTGGTGTTGTGCCTCAAGGAGGAGGTTGTGTTTGTAAAGAGAGGAGTTGGGTACTCCTTGTAATTGTTATTGCCCCAAATCCTCGGTGGAGGTTACCTTTGTGGAGTCCTTTGTGGACAAGCTAGTGGAGTTGAAATCCTTCTGTGTGAAGCGGGGATGTAGAGCTGGGTGCTCGAACCTCGAAACATATCTTGTTGTTTGCGCTTGATCCCTTGACTCTTACTCTATCTCTCTCTCTCTCTCTCTCTCTTCTCTCTCTCTCTCTCTTTACTTTTTTGCTTGCATCATATCACATTGATCATTCATACTTATATGATTAGCTTGGTTGTGTGCATCACTTGTTGCTTGCATCTTGTGTAATTGCAATTAGTTTTTAAATTCCGCATTAAGTTCATTAGATTAGCATATCACCTATTCACCCCCCCTCTAGGTGATTTCACCTAGATCTGTTGTTTTTCTTTCTCAAAATTGTAAACAGAACGATGTAATAAAATTTATTGTATTACTTTTTTTAGATGTAATCAAATAAATATAATGGAATGATATTTGGAATGAAAATATTTTGGATGAAATGAATTTTGGAAAGGAATATTTAATGCTTAGATCTTGCCTGGCTTGTTTTTAACCCTTAGCTTTTAGAATTGGTATGATCATGCCTCTTTGGAGTACTGATCTCTACTTCTGGTATGATTGGTTGGATATGGAGTGGTTTGGGGTTTGCGTTGTTGTTTTCGAGTGAGAAAAATCTCATCAATGGTACCTGCAAACTTTTAGCTTCCAAGTTAGGAAAAATCCCAACAGCGGAGTTAGGTTCACAGTCATCTCCAAGTGGGGATACGGAGCGATGAATTTGGTAGGACTCTGAGTAGGGGGTACTACCCATCATCAGATTGGGTTCATCATCTTCGAGTGGGGTGGAACCCATCAGCAGAGAGGCAAACCTGATTGATCTTTGAGTGGGAGAAATTCTAGCAATAGAGTTGGGTTCATAGTCGTCTCCAAGTGGGGGTAAGCCATCAACAAAGCGGTGAACTTGGTAGGGCTCTGAATGGGAGTAATAGCCATCATCAGATTGGGTATGTTGTCTTCGAGTGGGGGTAGAACCCATCAGCGGATTTGCGAACCCGGTTGGTCTTCGAGGGGGAAATCCCAGTAGCGGAGTGTGCCTGACTGCCCATAGTCTAGTCGACGAGGTGCCCGTATGCGGGTTCGCTTTGTCATCTTCCAGTGGGAAAATCCCAGCAGTGGAGTATATGAATATAGTTGATCTCCGAGTAGGGAAATCTCAACATTGCAGTGTGCCTGATTACCCGTAGGCTATCCTACAGGGTAACCGTAGGTGAGTTCGTGTTGTCATCTTCGAGTGGGGAAAACCCAACAGTAGAGATGCGAATATAGTTGGTCTCGGAGTGGGGGAAATCTCGGTAGCGGAGTGTGCATGACTGCTCGTAGGCTAGTCGACGGGTGATCATAGGCGGGTTCACGTTGTTGTCTCTGAGTAGGGAATTCCCAGCAGCGGAGCATGCGAACATAGTTGGACTCCGAGTGGAAAAAATCCCAGCAGTGGAGTTGGGTTCGCAGTCATCATCGAGTGGAAAAATCCTAGAGTCGGAGCGGCGAACTTGGTAGCATTCTAATGGTTAGGGCAAAAATATAGTTTTATTCACTTACTAAAACAAAATACATGAAATATAATCAAAATACATTGGGTATCATGAATGGAGGCACTACTCTGTCTTTATTGGATATGTGGGATCACTCATTCGCTTTGTATTGGGTGATCATATGTTGTGGTTGGGCAGGCGGCGGAGTGCTCGGCTGTCTTGACCCGGGGCCGCTTCGAGGGTAAGAATGTATTCTTTGAGGTAGGCCTAATAGACAAGCTATTCCATATACCTCTGAAGGTTCTTGCAGTGGATGGTTCTGTGCCCCTTGCTATCGTAGAAGGATAGTACTTTTATGGTCAGGGAGTGTGGGATTATATTGGATCGGTCTCGGATGTCTGACCCATGGTTGTTCTTTGATGGCTTTGAGGACCTCGTTGCTAAGCTTCTATTTAGAAACGAGGTGAATCGACGTCGTTTTCGGAGTAGTCTTCGTGGAGGGGAACGTTGATCTAGGCTGCCTCGAATTTGAGATGAGTCCATCAGTCTGAGCCGCTCTGATTCCAAACTCATTTTTTGGCTGTGTTTGCTACTTGGGCTCTCTGTAAGGTGGCAATCTGTATCTGAATCTGGTCGTTAAGCCACTTCAGCACCTCTTGCTCATGGGCCGGCTCTCTCTTGTCGAGGGGCGCTTTCTCTCTCGGTCATGATTTGACCGGGCTTGCTGCTCCTTTATTTGATCTTTCATGTCGGCAAGCATTTGAAGGATCTGACCTTCAAATAATAGCGTCCGTCGAAAGCTGGCGGTTGCTTCCTGAGGTGAGTAGGAGCCAGTGTCCTCGGTAGCATGTTGTTTGGTCATGTAGCAGGGGGAGGGGATCGTACCCCCCGCGACACTATTGGCCTTGCCCTTTAATGGTACACTGTTGTGGTTAATGGTTTGCTTTCTCGAGGCTAGTGGCACAAGTGGAAAGGATTTTTGTGGAAGGTTCTGTGTTGGATGAGAATGAGATCTTGAGTATGGAGTCACTCTTAACGAAAGCACTAGTTTATGGTGGATGAAAAATCAGCTTACCGAGGATCGAACCCGTCACAAACAATTTGAGGCACTCCACAGATGGTACATGTCTGAGCACACGCGGGAAAAGATACCTTTCAAGTTAGGAGTACTGGTGTGGTGTTGGCCTAACACCCTCGGGCTTGAGAATCAGTTGGTGGAATAGAAGAAGGACCGGCAGAAGGTAATTGTCAGTGTAGTGGATGGAAGGACCATGAAGAGGATAACTGCAAGTATAATGGTGTGGTGTGCGCTTTTAGGATTATGAAAGTGATCCTTTTCTCCTAGGAAAGAAATCATATATATATCTGACATTGATGCCGATGTGGAGGTGAAATTGATGGGCCGTTGTAATTGCACGACCTACACATGCTAATTTGTTGTAACTGTCGTGATTATTGGCGTTGATTAATGAAATTACATGCCGAGAAATCTGTCACTATCCATAATTGCCCATTGAGAGACATTACACGTTATGAACATGAGAGAGGAAGGTGTTGCATAAATATCGATGAAATTGTCCAAATCATGGACAATCTATTGTTATAGCTTCAGGTTCGAAGTTGGGATCTTCAGGACGGGAAAGACCTCGGAATGAAAAAAAAAAAACCTCAGGAATGTAAAAGTCTCGAAATGGTGGAATGCGACTTCGGGATGGAAGGATTTTCGGGATGTAGAATGACTTCGAGAAAGTTGGATGTGACGGAGGCTCCGAGATGGACTCTGAGAGTTGTGGATTTCTCGGGAAGCTCTTAAAAGTTAGGACACGTGTCATTATCTTGATGAGGGTCAAATTTTGACCATTACATAAGATGATTCCGTCTCAAAGATTTATATAACTTGTATCTTATAATTATCTTAAACGTCAATAGAGATGTAGTCTTCTAGAGACAATAAAGATTATTTTTGTAAACCTAATATCATATGTAGAGTCATCCCAAAAAAAGAAAAAAAATCATCATTCTAAAAAGGAGATTCTATTGACCATCATCGTCAAGCTGGTGACGTGTCTGTATTTGGTAGCAGTGTTCACGTAAAATATGCCACCTTTATGTTTTCGTCGAAGTCTACCCGCAAGCTCACACGCAGGGCCGAGTGGCCCGGATTTGTTGACCGATGACCCGCAGTTAATTTTTTGAAATATTTTGCTTGAATGTTTGTTCTACTATTGTAATTTGTATTGGCTTATATATAAATATTGTTTAATTTTCTTTTAGAAATTGTAAGAACTTAATTTATTCATCAACATCTCCCCACCAAAAACATTTCTCCACGCTCACAGCAACAGCACCCTAAATGGCCCCCTGGCAACTTTGCTATTACTACGGGTGTACTAAATTAACACAGTAGCACAGTAGTTTTTTTGGCTTTAGCCTTCAATTACAATAAAGAAAAGGGGTGATTTTTTGAGCAAATTCCCTTTTGAAATTTAATTTCAAGAAAAGATCAATCTGACTGGTCACATTGGTACCACGTAGGTGCTTAGCGCTTTCGCTTCACCTGCATGGTGTTAGGCCGTTGACGTGTGAAATTTTTTTCGTTCGATTTTGACGGATCGGAACGTAAAACTGTAGCAATTTTAGTTCTGAGTTTGACGAGCTCGGATGTAACTTTTGTTCTAATTTTAAAATTTTAATATCAAAGTGTATGTAGCACGTGGATAGAGCATTTGTTTCTTAAGCAGAAAGTCGGTAAGTTTTAACCCTTATCTGGTGCATTGATTGGGGATTTTTTTTTTTTTTTTTTTTTGATCTTCTTTTTTTTCGTATTTTAGTTTTTCAAAATTAGATGGGCTTTCCTGAATTAAAAAAATGACAAAATAAAATTACATTTGCTAGAAGTCAAACCCACGTCTATTAGTTGGAAGGCAATTATCCTAACCATTGGCATGCAAACGCTTCCGTTAACTAATATTAATATTTATTTTATATAATTAAACAAAAAATTATTCTCAACTGAAACATGCTACAGTTTTACAACGAGTTCACCAAACATGAATGTAAAATTTTTACAATTTTAAGCCCAGTTTGGCAAACTCAGACTTAAGTTACAAATTTGCGTCCGAGTTTATCAAACTTGGATCAAAAAAATAACTAGCCAGCAATAACCCAGCACCATAAAAGCGAAGCGAACCGCTCAGCGCCTACAGAGTGCCGACATAGCCTTTCAAAGGTCAAAATCGAAGTTAAATTCTGAAGAGGTTCTTGTAATTAAATTTGAAGAGAGAAACTTTTTTAAAAAATTGCCCTAAAGAAAAGCCACAGAGAACAACAAATACATTACAAAAATTACTGAAATGACAGAATGATAGGAACCAAGAAAATACTGGACCGATCCTATAAATTTTGCTAAACATTTGAGATAATTAAAGCACGAGAGAAAGAACTACAAAGTTTACGGCATATATCTCAACACTGGTCCTGGTGTGGCTCAGAATTACAGAAAGTACAGAACAAGCAGTTGCATGCTTCAAGGCTCTGCTGCTGATGTTGCAAGATCTTTGGGGCCGCGACAACGCGGAGCTACAAAGAACAAACTCTGTTGGTTCTCTGCCATTCTCTAGGTACTGCAGCATATGCCATACAGTTCCATACGCGACACTCGATTTTTTCTCCGAGTCCTTCCTCAGAGGTACACCAGAAAAATGTCTGCCATCTCCCGAGCATGTCTAGGACAAACTTCAACAAAACTAATCCCTGCACACCAAAGAGAACAATTTTTTTTCAGTTTTTGGCTAAATAAACGTCAGGGAGATCCACCAACAGCGAAAAAGCTTCCACCGAATGCGAGAGGAAGATTAAAAGCAAAATATATGTTGAATAATATTAAAGCATTCCGCTGATTATCACAACATTGTTAAGTTTAAAAGTACATCAAGCCAACTAAAGGTGAATCCGGCACTCGTCTCTGTTGTTGCTCACTTCTTTCCCCTCACTCTATGTTTAAACAACCATCTTCTACATCAAAACAAGTATTTGATATGTTCAGTATTCATCATATAGGCCGTAGAATGGTGTAAAACATTAAGGTTGAATTTGGTTCCTTACGAGTGATAAAACTTGTGTCATCCCAGAGTGGAACTTTCACCACAATGATGTGAAATGGTAACATTGCATTTTTCTTTCATTTGTAATACATCAACGTGATTTGAAGAATATATTTACAAGACTTTTGTGGTTATATAAAATGATAATTATATGTTTATATGCTTATCCCTGGATTTGTATTGTAAGTTATTTAACTGTTATGTGCCTGGTTCCCAACTAAAAAAACATGCATGCAGAATAAATAATAATGTAAACCATACAACTTTCTTTATGATTGTTATGCAAAATAAATAATAATGGTTAGAACCCATGTGACCCCAAGCTGCAAAGCATGACTTCCTTCAAGACAGAAAAAGCATAAATCAAGTCATGACTCATGAAAGTACCAGGACAAAAAAACATGTCACTTTGGTGTTGCAAGGCATCTCAGCCGTTAGTATTTTAGCCTAAAGTATCACTAACATGACTCTAAATTTTCAGCTTAACTGGTGACGTAACGAGTCTGGTACCTTTTCATCTTTGAGTACCTGACATGGCTTCACTGAAATGTTCAAATTCTGTGTTCTGGCATGATTATAACCTCTACATAGTTATATCACACACATACACAGTAGAAAATGAAACCTACCAAAACCAATCCACCTTTAAATTTCCAAAACAAAATGAAATGAAATTCTCAAGCATTTGGCAATACATAGAACCACATGAGCATTTTAGAATTACTACTGTTCATCCAAGTAATCTTTTTCCTGGACACAAAACTTCCCCTAAAGAGGCCTCCCATTTTTCATCACCTGTTACATTTTATATAATGTATCATTTTCATTCACCTGGTAAATAAACACTAAAGACATAAAAACACATACTGTATTAGTAATAGACAGTATTTTATGTTAGATGCTAATATGGCTTTTCAGACACCCACCCAAGACGTGCTATCAATTCTCCAAAACCATGTTTAAATCAACTGATTCCGATGTATATCGGTAACATCATATTGGTTGTGAGATGCATGATAAAATATTAAAACCCTGTAATACATGCCGATATCAAAGCAATATTACTGATAATATTGATGGCCAATATTGATGATATTAATACTAAAAATTTTGGCTAATACCAAGATTCTAAACCATGCTTCGTGAGATGATTATCCAAGGACCACGTGCATACAGCAATCTAATAGAAGACTATATGATGTGGACAGATGCGAAATTAGGGTTTGTGTAGAGATTTGGTGGAATTAGAGAAGAACAGTGTAATTAGAGATTAATATGATCACGGATTGCAATTCGAATCTTGACTTCACCACTTGATTCGATTCAATTAATGAGATTAAACCAAACAACACAAGTTCCACAAGGGAACCAAATTTTAACTCAAATCATCATTCCTTCAAATTTCACTGTATGGCTATATATAGCTTACAATATGTGCACCATACGTGCAATTATTAATAAACTAAAATCTACTCAAATCAAATTCAAATAAGTCCTAAATCTCAACCAAAACTATCCAAATCTAATTTAAATAAAAATTCTAAATTCTGCTAAATTTGTACTGTTCGATTCTCCATCATTCTTCTCGGTTTGAAAAAAATTCATCCACGATGAATGTAGTGATATGTAGAGGTAAGCACAATCGAGTCGAACCACATCACAGATCCTGAATCAGGACAAGGTGATGGTTGAAGAATCAGTACTGAGGCATCATGACTGAACTAAGGTGGTGGAAGTAGAACTGGCTTCCATGACAAACCGGCTGTCATAAATAGTAGCTCGAGCAAAATACATGTAGCATAATAAGGCAACTAAGCTCCACTGAAATCTAACCCATATACCACGGTACCAATCTCCTATGAAACTCTCTTATGGAAAGATCTGCAATAGATCGTACATATCAGGTAATCTCAAGAATAATGAGGTCTTCATAGCTATCAAAAATGATACTAGCTCCATGATAGATTCTGCTGAAATATCCACAAGAGTTCTAATAGGAAGCTGTGAGTCATGAAGACATCTCTTCTTGCAATGACACCAACTGAGCAACAACTTCTGCCTCTGGCTCCTCAAGAATGTCAAGCTCGACAAGGACTAGAGGCTTCAGATCTG
The DNA here is from genome assembly GCA_038442645.1 of Agave tequilana. Classification (NCBI taxonomy): domain Eukaryota; kingdom Viridiplantae; phylum Streptophyta; class Magnoliopsida; order Asparagales; family Asparagaceae; genus Agave; species Agave tequilana. The sequence goes on from JAVJIF010034654.1 coordinate 99,215, forward strand.
TGTTAATCTTTATAGCCTGGCTTACTACAAGTCTCTATAGGGCCCCCGAAGCTTAGTGCAAATATTGGTGACTAAACAGCTCTTAGGCTCGAGCTCTTGCTCAACATTGGGCTTTTTGCAATCTCCTCAGTGCATAAAAAAGTTGTGGAATACTGAGTATGAAGAAAACTTTGAAATCAAGACCAACTTCGGCAGAACTTGTAATTATCCTTTACCCAAAGATATGGCTCTTTCACCAACTTCATTCGGACATAACGACACTTCTGCTCAGATGTTAGAGCAAATAACTGAAAAAAGCTCCCAGATTACTTTCCCAGGCTGGTAACCATAAAGGTTATAAGAGCCCCGAAAAATCGAGAAAGCATCATACATATCATTCTCCACTTGCTTTGGATCACCCTTAGTATGGATATATCGGCACAAAAGTAAAATCTCATCAGTGTTTTAAATATCGGATATCGGCAATATACCGGTCGACAAAATTATGTACCGAACACCGGATACGGGTGATATATCGCGATATGGTACTAAATATCAGTTGATATATCAATAGTAAATACATATAAGACATTATTAAAAGATATAAGTTATTATCCAAACATCTTATAAAAATATCATTGAAAATACCATAATGAACATAAAATAAAATAAAACAATCTCTCAAAGCAAAAATTATTATTATTATTCAAATAAGTAACAATAAGGGTCGATATATCGGATATTTCATCTCAGATATCAGCCGATATATCGGCCACGTGGCGATATATCGGCTAATATCGGTCCAAAACGATATCCGATAAATTTTTACACTTATCGTATCGTGTTGGATAAAATACCAGTATCTCGGCCGATATACCGGTATATCGGCCGATATTTAAAACAATGAATCTCATAGCGTTAAAAATCAAAATCTCTTTGCAAGAAGCTTAGAAATTACCCTAGATATCTCAACGGTTCGAATTGGACTCAAATCGGGCTAGAAATGAGGCCTGAAATGCTGATGGGTTGCTGCTGGAACTGTACAGGCAACAAATAGGAGGTTGTGGAGGTCTGATCTACTCTACAAGTGCTGCAAAACCTTCTTAGTGGCTTCGGGACTCAGTTACGAACCCAACGCTTCAAACAGAGCTCGAAACGGACTTCGAGTAAGAAACAACCTTTAGATTGCGACTGCGCTGCTGCAAGACTGAGTTGACTCAGTTAGCCAACTCGGGTCTGGCTTAATTGGCTCAATCTGAATCAAACCGGCCTGGGTCAAGCCTGGTCTAGTTCAAATGAACCAGGCTTGGCCTATTAACAGGGAAAGGTTGGGTTCGGGTCGCTGAACTGGATCCAATCCAATAATGACTTAACCCAATACCGTTCGGATTCGGGTTCTGAGCAAATAACCCAAGAACCCGTATCTCCTCTCCTGATCTCTAGAGCTAGGGCATGCGAGGATGCAGTCGGCGACGGTCTTCGGTTGGCGTTTACGGCGTCGACGATGAGCAATAACGACGACGGAGGAAGCTAAAGGCGACGGCATAGATCGTCAGGGGAGATGGTGGCGGTGGTTAAGAGGTAAGGCGGATGTCGGTGGCGATGAAGATGATGAAGACGATGTCGACAACGACGAAGGCGGATGGAGAAGGCGGTCACGGGAGGCTGAAGGACACAAAGATGGCGCCGCGACACTGGTTGTCACTCAGGGATGGTTGATCGGCAACGGAGGATGATGAAGGCGGTGCTGCCGGAGAAGATCGGCAGATCACGACGCAGATCTGGCGTCATCGAGGAACTTGGTGATGAGCTCTGAAGAAGTCGAAGTTGCCGCTAGAAAAAAGAGCCGGCGGGGGTGTCTTGGCGGCGAGGTTGTCAGCGGTAGAGGCTCGTCGGCACGGCAAGGTTGAAGATGGTGCTTAACTTCTAAGTGGTGGCGTCGCTATGATGGTGAGAGAAGGGCAGCGATGGGTTGGCGAAGTCGTCACAGGCAAAGGAGGCATCAGCGAGCGTTGGGAAGCAATAAGGAAAGATGAATAGTTATGGCACTGTTCACGAAATAGTAAAGTTTTTTATTTATGGTTTTTTTCTTTTTTTCATTTTTCGTTTCTTTTCTCTTTTTCCTCTTTTTTGATTTTTTTTATTGCAAGAGCTTCGACTCTGATACCAAATTGATGTGGGACGAGGATAATTAGGTGTTTGTGGAGAGAATTTGGTGCCTACCCAAATATTTGAGATAAGTGGCTTACTCATTTGTGCTGAAATTTGGTAGAATTGGAGAAGAACAGTGGAATTGGAGATTGATATGATCACGAATCACAACCCGGATTTTGGCTTCACCGCCTGATTCGATTCAATCAATGAGATTAAACCAAAAAACACAAATTTTCACAAGGGAATCAAATTTTAATTCAAATCATCATTCCTTTACATTTCACTACATGGCTATATACATAGCCCACAATACGTGCATCATACGTGCAATTATTGATAAACTTAAATATACCTATATCAAATTCAAACAACTCCTAAATATCAACCAAATCTATCCAAATCTAATTTAAATAAAAATTCTAAATCCTGGTAAATCTGAACCGTTCGATTCCCCATCATTATACAAGCAAGTTAAATTCCTAAATATTTTTAATATTGTAGCATCAGATACATGCCCATATGACATTGAAGCAAGCAAATAGAGAACTACACCCAGCATCACGCACTAAAGAGGTTAGGAGAGGAAGCTAGCAGTAACAGAAGCCTACTAATAAGTCCCGCCTTCTCCACCAGAGAACCTGCGAAAAAATATTGAGACTGCAACAAAGAAGGAAAGAAAAACAGAAGTTATCATTTAAGGGAACAATGCAAGACATTCCAAAAACAAGACCATCAACTGTTTAGGTAACCTTAGTCATTATGTTCCAAAGATGTATAATTCCAGTTATTACTAAACTAGAATTAACACCGGGCAATTCAAGTAAATAAGTAATGCTATGCAAAATCACTGACCGTACTAAGTCATTAAATTGTAACGATTCAATAAACATTAACAAAACTAAAATGGACGAAAAAATATGAAAATTTCTGTTTTGGAGGGAATGAATTTCAAACAGATTGCACACAAAAAAAAAAATTTCGAAATATTGAAATTTTGCAAAAGTTCATTTTTTATTTCAAACTTTCTAGAGGTAACATGCAAAATACTATATACTCATATATGAAAGAGTAGATTAGAAAATAAAAAAGGATAAAAACTATTTTCCTTACCTTTGACATGAAGTTCATAGAATTCTTCCAACCAGGTGGAATCTGGATCTCATTTAACATTTAATTTGATTTGGATCTGACCTATCAAGACCTAATGTCACTCATTTACTCCCAACTAATTTAACTGAATTTTGGCCATCAAATGTGTTTCTTCCTAACATGGCTCTAACGTAATTAAATTTGGGTCATTTGGGTCAATGAAATCCATATCTTCCCCTAATACAGCTCAAACACAGCTAATAATGTCATTAATCCTCATGGTCCACCCAGAACATAAATAAATAGGAGCCACAGCTGCTGTTAAGAAAGATGATCAACTTTGCACAGGGCAGCATGTCTACACCACCTTGCACCCCCACCCCCCCCCCCCCCCCCAAAAAAAAAAAAAAGAAAAAAAGAAAAAAAAAAAAAAACACAAAACAAAACATCCCACCCCACCTGATGCAGAACTAAATAAGAGAAGAGGGCAAAAGGGGAAAAGAAATAGGGTTTGTAGAAATTGGGGGAAAATAAGGGAATATTGATTAACTTGGGCCTCGTCACCCAGGAGGATCTCTCTCCCACTCTGCATATCATCATATAAGAGATTCAATTTGAAAAGCACATCAGCATGCTAACTTGGATTTCATTAATTCAAATCATCATAGTCTGCCTATTCAAATACAACTCTTGACCCTATATAGGCCCACTAAGATTTTTTTTCCCCCAACATAAACCATGTGGGACTAAAACACTTAATAAACAAATAAAACAACTATAACTGGAGATACTAAAGCAATCCCCATCACTTTGCATGTTCAATGAATCAAACAACTGCAAAAGTTACTAATTGTAGTTGTTACTGTGATGGCGGTTACTCAGTTTAAACACTTTTTTGGCAGCTTAGGTTAAACTTTAAACCCTTATGCACAATAATGTTTGTAATATTAAGTTTAAGAGGATTTTGATGGTTCTAGCCCGACTAGGAGAGGTTCCCGGGGGAAGTTGTGATTGTGTCCTTAAAGGGGTTAAAGTAATTTAACCTGTGGGCCCATGCTATTCTAATCTTATTCTAATCTTTGTCGTCAAAAAGCGGTTTGACAACTAATCCCAGATTAAACTCTCAACCTACTTGAAACCGTTGCCAAACAAGGCCCAAGGATTCTCTTAATCATTTTTTGGTCACCCTTTTTTTATTGTTAAATGAAAGTAGACACACTCTTTCTGAATATCAAAATAGCCTCAATGTTATGCATAGGCATAAACAGACAAAGAGGGAGACAGTATAACAGACTGATCAGAATTTGAAAGAGATTATTCTCTGTATGCTTCGTTGCACGTTGCACATTTGTTTTGGTGCATCCCCAGTTCTTTAGTCTGTGCAATAGAATAGTCTGGTGTATTCCGCTAGTATCTGAACAATATAGCACGGGGAGACAAATAGTTTAAGATCTATCAGATCAATGGAGATTATATACTTTTGAATCTAACCAAAGCACATCATTAAGGGCCTATATGACTCTCATACAAGATCTAAACGACTCCTTAAGGCATCTCTCCTATATGCGGTATGCTAAAAGGTTGACTAAAAAATTCAGTTAATTTTGTCTCCTTGGTTCTTTTTCTTACCTTCTAAAGACATTTCTATTGTTTATTTTGAAGCGCTGGATAACATTTTGGATATAAATTACTCTCGCTCCCTTGCTCCAAATTTATTTTCTGAGTTCTTGATTTTTTTGGAATTTGCAACAAGGAGATCAGAATAGGCCCTGTTCCAAAGCAATATATTTATCATATTTTATCACATAAAGATAATGATGATCTGTTCTCAAGTTATAGTTGTTTGACCGAAAGAAAATTGGGAGTATAAAGTTTCTTCGATTGGATGAAAATTACAACGGACACAATCCGATTACAGAAGAGAGGAAGGTTTTGAGTGGATCTCCCTTTTGTTTAGTGTCGGGTTCATTGTGTAGCGATAGAGAGTGAATCTTGTTCTCCGTTGACAAGCTGAACCGGAAGCTTGATCTTCGGATCTTCTTCTTGCTCACTGGTGAAGTGTGCGACTTCAGTCAATGGCTGAAAAGAATCTCAAAGAGATTAAAACTTGAACTCAACAAGTTAGAAAGAGTAAGCTCTTTTGTTCTCCTGAACTCTCTAAGGCCAAGAATGCTCCAAGAAGCTCTTCCTTTTCTCCTTTTCTCAACCTTTTTCTCTGTGGCTTCCCACAACTATTCATAGAAAATTTGGGTGTGGCTTCCCACAACTATTCATAGAAAATTTTGGGGGTGTAACTGACCCTTGAATCTCTATAATGGGGATTAATTCCCCATTATGTGAAAAAATGTGGGTGTTAAATGACCCAGTTTGACGGCTGTCAGTTACAGCAGACGCGGATCTCGCGTTGATGAACATAGCGCGGACCTCGCAATTGCACTAAACGCGGAGCTCACAGGCTCGCGTCTGTGTTGGAACACGGAGCTGCCCAATCCCACGTTTGAAGCTGAAATACGACCTTAGTTGAGGTCCGCGTTTGAAGAAGCAACGCAAGTGTCGCGTTTGATGATGAGTGCGACCTTCGCGTTAATGTAGTGCCAAGTTGCACTTAAGATTGAAACGCGACGCTCGCGTTGGCTTGAGGTCCGCATTTGAGACTTTGTCCTCGGTGATTTTTAGACAGCTTACAATAGTATCTTAAACCTGATTACCTAAATCTGTTCACAGTTAAGACGACTCATACTTTTGTTGAATTGTGGAACAATTGATGACTTAATTTCATTCCTCTTAAGAGTAGTTTGTATAATTTAAACTTTAAATTTTCGCGTAATCACATTATAATAGAACTTGAAAGCCTTAAAAATGTAGTAGCCTAACATAGTTTAGGCCCATAAGCTAGTGTTACAATATGACTTAATTTCCCTTTTAAAGCTTCGTCTCGGCCAAGAAGTGCTGAATGCTTTGGGGGCAAAGACATGGTCACATAAAATATGCAACAAGTTTTTTTTTCAATATAAAGCTGTCACATGCTTCTTTTCCTAGTGAATTTAGTGCATTATGAGGAATCCCACAAGTTAAAGATGTGGATCTCTCTTCGTGCATCCTAGAATATTCATATTATTTGAATGTCTTTTCTTAAGCTTGTTTTGCTTAAAATCCACAAACATGCATACTGGACGAATGAGAACCAATCTACCAAGATGATTTCAGGCTCTTTGCGCTTCAAAATCTTAACTCAAAAAACATGACGCGCTTCAAAAATTTGTGAAAGGATAAGAAGAAAAACTTAAGAACACTAGCATATTGGGCACGTACAGTGCACAAAAAACAATAATCTCAGTTTAAAATTTTAAAATTATCACATTATGTAGTGATTTAGTAGTTAACAACGAAATGTTTGTATTATTAATACCTCAATTCTATAAATTGTGATTTGCCTGATGGATGATGGTTATGGGGCTCAACATAACTTGTGTTCATATTTTGTAACTACTCTCATTATACTAGTGTTGTAACTATTTCCAGATTGCGCTAGAAATGATGTCAGTGACCTAACTCGCAACTTGGCTGACCAAACTTTTACCCACTTGCGTACTCATGTCTTTTACCTTTCATTCATTTGCATTGAAATATCTTAAAGTATATTATAAGGTTATGAATGATGAGATCCCTCCAATTTCGCTAGATCAAATGTTAGTTTTAAAAATTATAAATTTCTTCTGTTGCTTGATATCTTTATAACATCAAACTGTATCTGTATATTTATTTGCTTCCTAATTGCAGCCAAATTTTGAAATCTCTCCTGATCAACAAAAGCCTCCCTTTTCCCCTTCTTAATACTCAGAGGCCACTGTAGTCCTCTATCATACACCTTCAGAACATTTTTTCCTCAACCATGGCAAGCTTTTGTTCTAGTAGATTCTCCGCCTTTTAGTGGCAGGCAATGATGGGGACATCACACCAGTGCTAGTTATCTTTTTATAGTTTATTTTTGAATTTAACTTTTTTTATTATGAAACTTAGTCCCACATCGGTTGTGATGGGGAAGTTCACTTTGTAAGAGCCTATATAAAGAGGCTCAACTCAATGAATAGGTAGACAATGATTAAATAAAAACTTTCTAATTAAATTCTCTTGAGAGTGCTCTTGAGTAATGGGTGTGAAGCCCATGGTGTAAGGAGTGTGAAGCCCGCGCAAGGGGTGTGAAACCCAATATTTATCCATTTTATTCTATAAACCCTAATCTCTTTTCTATTTCTTTATTTTAAAACCCTAGTTTTTTTGGTTTGAAGGTGGTTGCGATCCTATCCCTTGTTATATCAATTTGGTATCAGAGCTCTTGTTTTCAATCCCCTTCAAATAATTTTTTTACCTTTTTTCCCTAAACCCTAGATCTAAATCCCTAGATCTATTTCAAAAAAAGAGAAAGAGAAGAAAAAGAAAAAGAAAAAACAAAAAAAAGAAACCCAAAAAAGGGTTACTGTTCACCGTGACAGTAATCACCGTGATTACTGTTCATACAGTCTGGAGTCCGTTTCTCGCCCGTTTAGAGTCCGTTTCGAGCTCTGTTAGAAGCGTTGGGTTCGTGATTCCCGGAGCCACTACAAAAATTTCATAGCACTTAAGAACAGATCCAACCTCCAAGGACTTGTGTCTGACACCAGTACTGTTCCAGCAGCAGAAAACCAGTGTTTCTGGCCACATCTTCACCCAATTTGAGTTCAATTCGAGCCACTGAAATTATTTTGTGACATCTGATCTTTATGCACTGAGTTTTATTCATGAGGTTTTACTTTTGTGGCAAATACATTTATAATGATAGCGATGAAAAGGAGATTGAAAGGGACATATATGCAGCTCTCCCATATTTTCGGGGTTTTGGTGATCAGAATGGGTATGAAAAGTGAAAAAACTATTTTGAGAATTTCTTTAGGTATTTGCTCGACACCTGCGCAGAAATACCACTACACCCAAATGAAGCTGGTCGGAGAATCTTATTGGTGGTGGGAAGACAGACATAGATTGTCGAGATTGGCTTATCTTACAAGAACTTCTTCATACTCGGTATGCTCCACACCTTGAGGGGCCACAATTCAGCGATCTTGTGACTGAATGTAAGGAGATCCTCGCGGCATGGTGAAGATATTAAAAGCAAGACGGTAAAAGCTGTTGACAATACAGAATCAGAGGCAGAAATTAATGACAATCCAAAACCAGAGCCAGAAGTTGAAGATAAGCCAGAACCAGGGCCATAAGTTGTTGCTGAGTCGGTGTCACAGCAAGAAGAAATTTTCCCACAGCCTATGGAAGTTGAAAAGTTCCCTATTGAGACCCTTGTAGATCTTCCGGCGAAGCCTACCTTGGAGTTAGTACCACCCTTTGGCAGCTATGATATCATTTTTCTTGAGATCGCCTGATGTGTACGACCTATTGAAAATATATTTACAGGAGCCAGGCTCACAGGAAATCAGGCCACTTATAATGCAAAGTGCAGTCGGTTCAGTTTCATCACGGATGACGTGTCTTAGTATGCTATTAGTGCCTTGATCGAGCTGCCATTTTTTATCGATCAGACACGGAGACCAGTTCCACCTTCACCAACTTGGTCTCGATGTGATGCATTAGTGTTGCTGTCACGACCACCACCATGGCTTGATTGAGATGCTTCATGAGAGGGGTCATCACTCAACAGTATCGACCTCTCCCACCCCGGGAGAAATGATGGGGACATCACACCAGCGCTAGTTATCTTTTTATGTCTTACTCTATTTTTGAATTTAACTTTTTCTTTTATTATGAAAATTAGTCTCACATCGGTTGTAATGGAAAGTTCACTTTGTAAGAGCCTATATAAAGAGGCTCAACTCAATGAATAGGTAAACAATGATTAAATAAAAATTTCCAATTAAATTCTCTTCAGAGTGCTCTTGAGTAATGGGTGTGAAGCCCGTGGTGTAAAGGGCGCGAACCTAATATTTATCTGGTTCTTTTCTATAAACTCTAATCTCTTTTCTATTTTTCATTTCAAAACCCTAGTTTTCAATTTTTAGCTTGAAGGTGATTGCGATCCTATCCCGTATTTACATCGGGCAGTCTGTGTTACAGCCCTATTACTTGGTCTGTTTATTTGCAAGCAATAGAGTGATGTTATTATCACTAGTTTTGCTCAAACAATGCACAAACTATAGGTTGTCGTACTGACAAGATCATTATAATATTCTTATGCTACCTAAGCAAAGGTTGCTTCTCGTTGAAAATTGGGCAGTACAGCCATCCATAGGCTACCCTAGATCAAATTTTAAAAATTTAAAAAAAATGAAAAACGGGCAACTGTTCACGTCTTCTTCTCCAACCGAACCCAAAACCCCCGTCGCCTTCCCGCCGACAGACGCCACTATCCCATGCCACCTCCACTTTCATCGCGCCTCCCTTCCTCCGTCTTCGCCGACATCATTTCGCCACGCCTCCCTCCTCGCCGACATCATCCTGCCACCACCTCCGTCTTCGTCGCGCCTTCTTCCTTCAACCTCGCCACCCCGACGAGCCTCGTCACCAATGACCTCGCAACAACTTCCAGGCCTCGCCGTCGCCTTCAACAACCAAGATCAATACCACTGACTGACTCCATCTCTCCTTCGTCCTCGTCCTCGCCAACGGATCAGCCATCAAGAAAATCTCGCTGCAAGAGAGATCTTGTCGGCCTCACATCGTCGCCGAAGATTCGTCGCCATCAAACGCCATCGGAGATCTCTGCTCCACCGCCTGCTCTATTTCGCCGCATATGCTCCACTGCCACCTTAAAGGGTTTGCAAACCCCAGTTTTTGAGCAAGAAAAGAGATCCAGATTGGATTAATATCGAGTTAATTTGGGTTTGTTTCAAACCCGATCCAATCCAATTGCCTTTTAATCATTCACGTTTGACCGACCCGTGATTGGATCCGACTGAGATTCAACCAGCGGTTCAAACTCAGCGAGTTGACCCGGCCCGAGTCCATTACAACCAACCTGGTCAAACTCACTGAATTAACTGAGCTAACTGAATACAGCACCACAGCAGCCGTCCAAGCCCGTTTCAGGCCCGATTCAAGTCCGATTTGAGCTGTTTTCGAGAAATTTTTCTCCTGGCTCATTTCATCACTGTCCAAGACTTTCGTGGGCGACCTTCACCTCTGTGGTGTGGATATTATCTCAAGGAATCTTAAAGGAAATCTGTACTTGGGCGTGAACGACTCACCTATCATGTGACTCCTAACTTGAGCATCTTTGTCGATTGCTACATCTTTGCAGTTACTATTGGACAGTTAGAAATTGCTAATTGAATGTCGTTTGCTTTATTCTAGTGATTGTATCAGTGTTTGTCATTTATCATCATTTTTTAGATTGCATCTCTATGCATTTAGACTTGAGCTTTTAAGAAATTTTAATTTTCTTTATTCTAGTACATACATATAGTGTCATTCGAGCTAGGATCCTCTTTTACATCTTCATGTTGTGTATCTTGCATTTGTGTAGTAGATTAGTGTGTGTCTTGTAATATGCGGTCCAACATGTATAATCAATATCAGACTCCCAATAGTGCATATGAGAGAACCTGTAGACTTAGCACTGACGATGATGACTTCACTTATAGAATCATAATGAAGATTTCACATTCGACGACTTTCCTAACCCTCGGGCATTCATTGCTGATTAGCTAATTTGGACTATTACTTTGATCGGTATAAGTTTTCAAAAGGGTAGAGTTAGATTTGCTAGGAGAAAACTAGATTCAGCTAGGATTTACTGGGATACGGTTGAAAGAGATTGCGAGAGAGTAGGGTCTCCATACATCCCCGAGTCTGATAGGAACCGTCTCCTAGAAGATAAGTTGGATCAACTGTTTAGGTTAGCTCGAGATTGCACTTTAACAATAAAGAGGATGGAATCACGACTTGAAAGTCATCTAGTTGATATTGTGCCTAACGATATTGTTGATGATTCAAAGGCTGTTGAGGATATTTACGTTTCTCGAGGTCACTAGTGTTACTGACCCTACACTAGTTGAGTCCTGTACCTCAATCATTGATGAGGTCCATGAGTTTTCTAGGGTACCAGTGACGATGTAGCTGTGCAAATTGAGTCTAAGCACACACCTATACCTACTAATGTCCATACTTATGATAATGATACTAGTGAAACTGAGCGTAAGCCAGGGGCTGAACTTACAATGACAACTCTTAACTATCCTCTTTCTAATTTGCCTTAGGAGTTCCTTAGTATGATCGACCAGGTAGGTTCCGAGTTTTTTCCCTTTTAGTGGATGTTTCGATATGTGTCCCGAGTCTAATCTCCCACTAACAGAGTTTGTTACACTTCTCCCTATGCATCCTATATATCCCCTCTCCTTACCTTCAAGATTTATGCCTAGAGTATCCACTGCATTGATTTGCCTGTTGCATTTAATGATATCATTAGACAGTTAGCAAATTGCAATGATAACTATAGATTTTCTGCATGTCCATATATAGTGTATTGTAGCAGTTTGCAGTTGAGATTGAGGTGATGTTTACAAGTCGCCCTGAAGTTGTAAGGGAGTAGCCTACTCGATGTACAGGTTCCTCTAAAGTTCTGAAGGGAGTTGTTGTCATCACCGATGAGTTGGACATCTCATGAGATCCTATTATAAGATCAGTTTTTAGCAGCGATGATTCACCTCTGGTTGTAGTATGTGCCTTAGTCGAGCTATCGTCACTTGCAGTCGGCTCGTCACGGAGACCGGCTCCTCCTCCACCGTGGTTTCGATGTAATTCCCTAGTACTGGTGTTGAGACCACCACCTTTGCCTGATTGAGAAGAATCATAAGAGATGTGGTTAAGTTCTACCCGTCGTGCATGTTATCTGTTACCACTGCATTCACCACAGATGAATGCTTTCAAGTCAGGGAGAATGATGGGGATTGCTTTAGTATCTTTAGTTGTAGTTGTTTTATTTGTTATTTAGTGTTTTAGTCTCACATGAGTTATGTTGGGAAAAGTCTTAGTGTGTGAGCCTATATAAGGCCAAGAATTGTACTTGAGTAGGCAGATTTTGATGATTTGAATTAATGAAACCCAAATTAGCATACTAATGTGCTTTTCAAATTGAATCTATTGCATGATGATGTGCAGAGTGGGAGAGAGATCTCCTGCATGCCGAGACCCAAATTAATCTTTATCCCCTTATCTTTCCTCAATTTCTACAAACCTAATTCTTTTCCCCGCTTCCTCTCTTCTCTAATTTAGTTCTGCATCACAAAGGCAACATAAGCGCAACTTGAATATGGAATTATCAGCCATTAATTGTTATTGGATTGTGTGATTAAATATGATGTGACATCACTGTACCTGCAACCACCTTGCAAGAAAAACTAGGGTCTACCATAGCTTGCAAGTGGACCTTTTTGTAACTGCACCTACAATATACGAGGGCAGTTACACCAAATCACACACAAAAAAGCTCTATTTGCTGAAGTGTAACCACAGCAACTTTTGTGTCAGGGAAACAAAACAATTCATACAAGCAGGTTTAACATGGTAGAAGGAATTAATTAAAAACAAAGTTGTGACAAAAATAAGCAAATAACTAGCTATGGACTAATCTAATAATCCAACAAATCACATTAATTATTTCACTAATAAATAAAAGTAAAAGCATAGTAAAAATGGCTGAAAGAGCAAAACTTACCAGTAATGGATCTGTCCATCCCATCCGCAAGTTGCAACCTTGCTTTGCTCGAGCGGATGCCACTCACACCCAATGCACACCGACTTGTGGCATTTCAAAGTCTTAAAAACCTTGCAACTCTTCCAATCCCAAAACCAGCACTTGCCTTCGCCATCTCCTGACATCACAAATCTTCCATCCGGTGAGAAACTCACCTGACAAGCATATCCTGCCACAATATGCCCGGCAAATCTCTTCTTCTTGTTCAGCTGAAATCTCTCCTTCGTGCTGTAAATAAGTATCTGATTGTCCAAGCTCTGGGCTGCCAACCAATTCGAATTTGGGTGAAGAGAGATCGACGGCATAGAATGCATGTGAGGCTCACTGATATACTTAATCACCACCGGGATTCCAAACTCCCACACCCGAAGTGACTTGTCATCACTTGAAGTTACAAACCTCCGGTTGTTATCCACAAATGTAATTGTATTCACTGCCCCAAGATGTTGATCATACTCCTGAGTGATCTCACCCGAATTCATATCCCACTGTACAATCTTTTTGTCGCTCATCCCAGCCAGAAGAATGTGCTGCTTGTCTTCATCAGGATTGAGCTTCACAACATATGGAACCTTCCCAGTTGAGAAGGTTGATATCACCTTCCCCGTCTCCGTATCCCAGAGCTTGATATTCTTATCATACCCAGCGCTCAAGAACCGAGTCCCATCATTCGAGAATGAGATATCTCGAACTGCCTTCGAGTGCCCCATGTAAGTCCTCATACACTTGCCCGAGTTGAAAACGTCCCAAATTCTAACCGTCGAGTCCATTCCAGCCGACAATATTAAGTGCCCGTACTTGGGGAAGAACCTGATTGCAGAGACCCCCCTCTCGTGCCCGCTCCAAGTATGAATGCAGCGCTTCGGGATGTAACAGTGATCGTTCGCAGGCTTGGCATCTTTAGGCGGCTCAATCCAAGAACGGCCCTGGTAATCAAACTCTTCTTTCCCGTGGAAAGTGCTCTTGTCGATGCGATCAGTCCTCTCCCTTTCCCTTCCTTGTCTTTGTCGGCCTTCTTCTGGGCGTACTCCTCCGCGTACTTCTTCTGCTCCTCAGTGAGCTCGCCCTGGACCACCTCCTTCTTGCCGGACCACGGGCTCTTCTTGTTCTTCAGCAGCCATTCTTCGGACGCCGGGTTATCAGCCTCGGGAGCCATTGCCGGAGTTGGGCCAGTATCGCCGTCTTCATTCTGACTGGCTTTCAGTTGGAGCCTCCGGCGCTTCTGCTCCTGCTGGGGGATGTTGTAGACGGAGAGTGCGTCGTTTTTCTGGAGGGTGTCGAGGTCGCCGACGAAGGAGAGGCCGGAGGGGTCGGAGGCGTAGCCGAAGTTGTGGAAGGTGTTGTACTGCTCGTCGAAGAGGAAGGGCTGGATGGACGCGTCCTCGACGAAGCCCAGCTTGTGGTTGCGCATGCCCTGGGCGACGCCGTCCTTGGCGTAGGGGTGCGCGGGGCCGTACAGCGGGGCCCACAGCTGGTCGTAGGTGGGGTTGAAGGACGACACCGAGTGCTGCGACGGGTCGAGGGGGCGGCGGAGGGTGCGGTCCGTCACGGCGGCGGCGAGGGCCAGGGTGGTGTCGTCCACGCGCGGGGCGGCCGATTTGCTCGGCAACGAGATGTGAGGAGGAGACGAAGAATCCTCGCCGTCGTCGTCTTCTTCTTGTTGGGGACCGTGATCCTGAACTCGAACTTGATCTTGATCTTGTTGGGGTTTGGATTCGTCTCCTTCGTCGTCGCTGTTGTTGGTGTAATTTCGAAGGAGATCCATGAGATTTGAAGTGGGAAGGAAGAACCCTAGGCTTTGATTTCGAGGGGGTTCGAGATGCAGATTTTGTGTTTGAGGTAAGTTTTGGGGCCAGATTGGATCGAGTGTGACGGCCCGCGGTCTCTAGGGGTTCGGTCACCTGGGCCGGGTACGAAAACAGAATCACAGATTAGAAACTTGCGGGTGTCATATATTTTTGGTTCGGGACTTTTTGTTTCGGACTTCGGGCTCTAACCAGACTAGGCCCAAGACTTGACTTTTAGCTGAATTGGAACTAGATTTGGATTTTTAGTTGGATAATTTGGACTCGGATTAGAACAATTGTAGAAGATTTTCATAATATGGCACTATTCATTATTTGGTTCTCATATTAAATGCTAAGCTAACACTAAGCAATTCTTCTTATTGAAGTAATATTAATACTAGTATACCGTCCATGTTGGTGGAAAAACCGACCAATCGGTCAGGAGGAAGAAGCGGGAGAGAAAGAAGAAGGAAGAAAAGGTAGGGGGAGTTGAGAGACGAAGAAGGCGGACGAACGGACAAAGTTTCTATATGAGTCACCAGAGAAAACATCCCTCCGATCAGTTTTGAAAATACAGCCCCCTATGCCAAATCATAATTAGAAAAAAAAAACGCAGCTTCATAATTTTAATCACTTCAGTCACCTCTTTTTTTAAACCAACCAGGTGCTCCCACGTGTCAAGCAGAAAAACACTTCTCAGCGACGAAAGACTCATATGCCCTGCAGTAATCGCTTCGAAAAAAAATCAGACCGCTTCGAAAATACGGACTGTTGGTACTCTATTTCTTAGGACTGCGACCATGATCGCAGTCCTTATAAAAATGCCCTATTTCTGAGGATTGTGACCATGATCGCAATCTTCACAAAAATATTAAATTTTAGTCTTTTAGGACTGCGACCATGATCGCAGTTCCCATTATTAGAAGATGTTTCTGAGTTTTCATAGGAATGTGATTATGATCGCAATCCTCACAAAAATGTCTTATATTTTAGTTTTTATTAGGACTGTGATCATGATCGTAGTCCTCACAAAAACACAAATTTTCAGCCTATATTGGACTGCAACAATGATCACAGTCCTTACAAAATACCCTAATTTTCAATTAATAAAAGGAGTGTTACCATAATCGCACTCTTCTAATAAAGGACTGCGACGTCACAGTCTTATGGTCGCACTCCTCACATAACACTGAGATTATGAGTTGCAGTTCTCATATCAGCATCACTATCATCAGCAGACCCCCGTTCACTCGCATCGAATGATCCTTAATATTTTCTAGATCTTAAATACCACATCGATCACAAACTCAAACAAAACGCATTGCGAGCACGAGCAAACGAGATCTGCGTCGGGGTCAGAGTTGAAGGAGAGAAACGTTGGGGGCGATAGGGAAGGGTAAAAGAAGAAATAGATATATATAAAGAAATGGTGGTTGGGAAAGGCTATAGTGAATAATATTATGAAGCTTTTTTTTTTTCTAATTATGAAGTAAAGTAGGTGGCTGCAGCGAAATTTTTCTAATAAAAAATGAATATGTTTTCTTAAAAAAATTAAAAAAATGCATATGATTAATTATTTATTAATAATTATGAATAAATAATAAAATTACTAGTAATTATTGAGATTAATTATTTACTTAGAATTAAAGTAATAAAGGGGAGTAAATGAGTCAAAATCAAGCGAGCTGAGCTTCTTCAAGTTCAGTTTGTCTTTGTATCGAGCGAGTCACGAGCGAGCTAGTTCAGTAACAACCCAGAAAAAAACCGTTGAGAATAATTGTTTATTTGATAATTCTTAAAATTAAGCTTTTGACATTGGTACCATGAACTTCTTGCTAAAGGTATCTTTAGAGAAAAAGGAAGCCTTGTAATTCAGAATTTCTTCTTGAACAAACTCTTATATATCATAATATGTAAGTAATTCATAATAATGAGGTGTTCAACCAATCCAAGTATAATTTATGGAAAAATATTTGCTAAATATATTGAAATATCAAAACATCAAGCTTATTCGAACTGAACACGAGCAAGCACCTTGGATTGATTTGGCTTGTTTATAAATATTAAAGTCTCTGTCACTGTGATAGAATTCTGAAATTGTGGTGAGCATTGAGGTTGTTGAAATCCCTATCTTTATCCTTATCCTTGCGACTATAAAAGCACCTTAATGTTTTTGTCCAAAGTGAATCTCAAACCTCGATTTCATAAGATAAGATAAGCAGCATTTGATTTAGTTAGTCCAAGACAAAGATTTTTTTTTTTTACGAGAAAATATTACAGCTTTAGATTTTAATTTTTTCTAATCTTAGCCCTTTATCTTATCACAATTGTGTTCTCTCTCTAGATTCAAACTAAAAACTTTTAGAATTTCTAATGGAAGACGAGGAGGAAGAAGATCCAAACTAGAAACTTTTAGGATTTCTGTAATATTTTGTCTAAAAACAAGACTTTTATTTGAAAAATGAGGAAGAAGTTCAAACCAAGGATATTTAAAATTAAATTAGAGAAAAAAACTTTTTATAATTTGTAGGGGAGGAGGAAGATTAAGATTAAATTAAAGGAATTTTGGAATTGTCTCATAAAAAAGAGATTCTAAAAATCTGCAAAAGAGGATGAATAAAATTGGAATTTAAAAACTTTCAGAATTATCTCGTAGAAGAATTTAGAATTTGAAAGGAAGGAAGAGATGAAAATTGGGAATTTTTAATAACTTTCGCTAAAAATAATAATTTTAAATTTTTAATCAAAAAATATTAGAGAGAGAGCTACAAGTGAAACAAACAAATAAATTTTAATAGAAAAAAATGTTTTCCTATATAACTTGTATGCTAAGTTTGATCGGGCAAATATTTTTCTATAATGCAACCTTGCACTAGGAGAGACAAATTAGTCCTCAGATGGTGGGGCTGTTTGTTTTGTCGTAAAAGTCGTAAAAGTCCGTAATTCGTAAATGACTTACAACCCAATTACAACTACGATGTTTGTTTGGACCGTAATTTATAAAAGACTCTCGCAACTCAACTTCTACTCACTTACAACTCAATTACCACTCGCTTATAGTTCACTTACAGTTAATTTTGTGGTCATGCAAATTTGTATCATTTTTATGTTAATATTAATTTTTTTAATATTTAGCATTAATATTAAAACTTTTAAAAATCACCAAATAGTTAATTTTGTGGTCAACTTTTCCACTTACGACTTGCACTTTACGACAACCAAACACCGTAAAACACAATACATTTTCTCACTTACAACTTTATATTACCAACCAAATACCGTAAAACTTACATGCATGTAACTCATTTATAACTGTAAAACACTTTACTAATTAAGACTTACGAATTACCGCTAATTATGATAACCAAACAGACCTATGTGATCTTAGATCTATTTCATAGTGATCCTCTATCATGAACTGCGAGGTAGTCAAATCATATTTTATGCTAAAACAATTTAATAATGATATATTAATTATAAGGCATACTCATAATAATCATTTTATGATTAGTGTCCTAAACAATAATTATCAATGATATATCAGTATTTTAATGTTTCTTAGATATGTCACTTTATTCAGTTAAACTTTCAAGTAAAACGAGGGAACAAAGCCAAAAATCACCCATGAGGAGGACTTCAATAATCTATTTGGTTGCTTGGAGAACCAAAGGAAATGGAAAACTATGCAGGACCACATCCAATTCCTTCCAAGCTAGAGTCTTTCCTCTGGGCCCACACCTTTTTCCTCAACTGCCTTGTCAAACAGGATATTTTTCCAAATCTAATTTCCAGCTAAAAGCTCGGAATTAGGTGGAATGAGAAAGACCCAAAATGTTATTTATAGTACTCCTCTGTATTATACTGTACTATTATATAGAGTGACATGTGGGATCATGTGGTCCACAATTGCTAGTGTGGCCCACATGATCCCATATGTCACTCTATAAAATAGTACAACATAATATAGAAGAGTAGTCCAAATGGCACTACTCGAGAAAGAAAGTGTGGACAGCTCAGCTGTCTGATGAGAGTTAAAAGGAAAGAATAATTCTTTGTTTTGGAAATAACCAACCAAACGGGTGTAAGTGTAACTTGTGACACCTCTTGATGATTTGATTATATTATTTCATTATTTGTTGATTCTAACTTGGCGGAATATAATTGATTAAGTTCATCTCTTTTAAAGACCAGACGTTACATGTTTGTGTCTAGCTGTATGTAATAAAAAATTTTAAGAGGAAATTTTGTGTGTGTGTGTGAAATAAGCTGTAGTCGAACTTAAACCTGAGACTCTAAACAACGCACTCTCAGCCCTTTACAATGAGCCAAGCCTCACTGGCAAGAGGAAATTTTTTTATAGGTTTGTAATCACCTAGAGGAGGGGTGAACATGTGATGTGCTAATTAAATACGAAAATTAAAAACTTAATTAACAATTCTACACAAATAAAAGCAATTAAACAATCTTAAGCATGTATATCAATGAGCAAAAGAAATATCAAGCATCTAATGATATAAACAATGTGAACATGCAAGACATTAAATAAGAGTGAGTAACAGAGAGGAGCAATCGCAAATACAGAAGATTTGTTTTAAGGTTCGAGCATCTTGCTCTACGTTTCACTTTCACCGCAATGAAGAGTTTCTACTAGCTCAACCCCATATGATCACTCAGTGCCGCAACACCTACAAATTCCCTCAAAAACTCTCGGACCCTCAAGTTTCTCACTCGTTCCCGCAAAAACTACAAATACGAACCCGCAAGTTCTTTGAGGCCGCAACCTCTAACCATTCTTAATACAGTGAAGAACAACTTGTAACCAAGACTCTTGATCACAAAACAAACTCTCATAAACAAGGAATCCCTATAGAATAGATATTATAGAAGTGATAGTTTAAGTTTGTGTGAGAAAACTAAGTGATTGAAAGTTGAAAACTCAATAATTTTTTTTTTGATAAACTCTCTAAAATATAGAGAAGTGAGGCTTTAGAACTTTTTGAAAACTTTGTTGAATATGGGAAGATAAACTCTTGAAAGACTGGTTGCAAAAACTCAACCAAAAACCTTTATAGGCACCGAATAAAAACTAGCGGTTGGGGCAAAACTGGGTCAGAAATGGCTTGTCGGTTGACCGCCTGATCGATTGCCCAACAGCTATAATTTTAGCCATTGGGGCCTGCCAGTTTACCACCTGGTTGACTGATGTCTTACAGAAGTCAGTCAACCACCCGGTTGACCGACTAAGAGCATACTTATCCTTTGTTAGTTGGTCGACAGCGCGGTCGACTGACCAAAGAGAGCATGTATGCTCTCAGGCCATCGTTCCATGTGCACAAGTCAATTGGCTTGTGACACATCCGATCAACCGCTCGGTCGACCGGGCCTAGGTAAAAAACCGATTTTTTATTTAAAATCAAAATAAACTTTTATAAATCTAAAAAAATAAATTCATGTAGATACTTTAGAGTATAAATATGTGTGATCAATATTCAACATATAATACAAACATATAAACTTTTTTTGAGATATCAAATACAATTTTGAAAACAGAGACTATATTAAAACTTGGTTTTTCAAAAACTAAAATTTAAGCTTGAATAAGTTGAATCATAACTTGTATAAAATACAAAAAAAAGTTTCTCAAACTCTATTGAAGCACAAATGTGTATGGACAAAATCCAATACACATATTAAAAATTAAAAATTGCTTTTGAAAGTTTCTTCTAATAAAATAAATTTTTGATAAAATCAAATCTATAACTCATCAAAATTTGTTTCTTTGATCAAATAGAGCTCTAATATGTATGGATAAAATCCCATACATATTACAAACTATAAAACTTATTTTTTGAAATATAAATAATATAAACACAAGATTTGAGTTTAAAACACAAAGTATAGAATCTTTTCAAATAAACATTGTTAAATTCAACTTCTTGAAAAACAAAACACAAATTCATATTCAATGAAACTATCAAACCAATATTAAAATTTTTGTGGGTGCGTGAGCTTGAGCAATCAAATCTAATCTAAACTTTACGAACTTTTAAACACTTACAAACTCATTTATAAAACTTCAAGTCAATTATTTTTCAATTTTATCATATACAAGCTTATGCATTGTTTTTATTGATATTTCATAAAGGGGGAGAAAAATTCTTATTTTATCTTTCAATTGGTTTATTTTTCAATTAGTATCTTACTCCCACTTTTTTATGATGAAAAATATTTTGCTTTGATATATGCTTACATTTTCAATATTGGTATCAATAATTTTAAATTGGTATTATTTTCAAATTGGTATTCTTATTGCAAAATATAGTGTTTACCTAAAAAAATTGGTGTTTACTTTCAATTGATATCATGTTCTTTTATTGGTACCAATTCATAAAAAGATTGTTTCTTTCAATTGATTGTGTTCATTGGTATCAAAATTTTCTTTTTATATATGTTTATTGTTTGTTCGTCTTCACCTCTTTGTTGATGAATAACAAAAAGGGGAGAGAAGAATTCAGGTTTATATATGCATGTTTTACTATGTATTTATGCATATATATCTTGTGTTATTGGTGTCTTGAGCTTCATTGCATATCTATATATGTTTATTGATTATGCCGATGTTAAGGGGGAGCTTCTAGGAAGCCTATTCTTAATGGATGCATATATATAACCTCATAAGTTTTGTCATCATCAAAAAGGAGGAGATTGTTAGCCCAGAGGCCTTTCATCTTAATTTTGATGATGACTAACTTATCAAGATTGGTTTGCTAATGATCTTGTATTTATATAGTTTCAGTATTGATCAAGATATTAGTAGGCGTTTAGCTTCAACAAAGGAGTTTTAGAGCTAACTCATATAGATTTAAGAGCTCGCGTGTCAAGATCACATCTAGCACTCAGTTGGAGTCAAGTTCTTTGGATCGTATTTGGATCGAGTCGACTTGGAGAAAGAGTTCTACAAGAAGATTTTAGTTTGTGTTTAGTTGAGTTTGTATTTAGATCTTGTGTAAAGATAGATAGTATTGATATGCTTAAGTTCACACACACACACAAGTTCAATATGTTTGGTTTTCGGTTTAACCGATTTTGGATTTCGAATAGACCTATATATGATTTTCATGAATAGATGGAATCAAAACAAGTTTACATAGTTTAAATATATATTAGATTTTATCTATATACATATATGCTTCAATACTTAGAAGAACTTATTTTGATGATCCTATTCATTGTTTATAGTTTTTAAATTAACAAAACTTATTTTTGAATTTCATATCAAAAACACACACACACACACACACTATATGTGTATTAGATTCTATCCATACACAATATGCTTCAAAAGAGTTTAAATATCTTGTTATTGTATTTATACAAGTTTGAAAAAAATCGGATTTTCATTTCAAAGTTTGGTTTTCAAAAAATATAGTTTTGTTTAAGGTCAAATATTTTATATCACAAAAATAATTCAATTAGTTTATAATGTGTTGATTTTTAGTCATACATATTTGCTATTCAAATATCTTACAAGAACTTATTTTTGTGGAATTTATGAGTATTTATGAGATTTTATTGGAGATTAATTGACTAAATTTCAAGTTTTGAAATTCCAGCCAGAACTGTTGTCGGTCGACCGGACCGGTCGACCGATGCGTACAAGGACGTGCACAGGGCCAGCCCTACAAGGTCGATCAACCGGGCGGTCGAACGACTGTAACTACCCAGGTTTCGGGTAGTGCCGGTCGACCGGGCGGTCGACCAACAGGCTTCGTGCCTTATGAACAGTCGACCAGCAGTGCCTAACGGTCAAAAATTTGACTGTTGGCCGGTCGACCGGATGATCATTTCTGACCTTTTAGGCTGCAGCGGCTCTATTTTTTGAGAGGCTATATCTTTTGGGTTGTTTTCTACAAGATTTTTTAGAGCTTCTCTTCCCATCTTACAAGAGTTTTGCAGAAAGTTTTAGAAGAGTTTTTGAGCTAAAAGATTTATCTTTTATTTATTTTTAAGGGTTGAAAAAATCAAAGAAAAGAGAGCCTTTGGGAAATTGTTTTTGATCTTTCTTTTAACATCTATCTTGTATTTTTTTCCAAGTGTTTTTCTTTGTGATTTTGATTTTCAAACATCTTATTTTCTCACACTTGAGCTATCATCTCTATCCTATCTATAGGATCTTATTTTTGTGGGAAATATTATTTGTGGTCTATTGTGATCACCAAGAGTTGTTTGTGGTCTATTGTGATCACCAAGAGTTGTCATCTTTCCTTTGATTTGGCCTTGTGCTTTACCTCTTGTGTAGAGGTGGCGGTGTTTAAGTGGAGTAGTTTGCTTTGGCTTTGTGCCTATCCCTCTTGTGTAGAGGTGATTAGGGTTTTACTTTGAGTTTGTGGTTATCCCTCTTGTGTAGAAGTGATTGTGGTGTAGTTTGGCTTTGTGCCTTTATCCCTCTTGTGTAGAGGCGATTATTATTTGGCTTTGTGCCTTGCCTCTTATATAGAGGTGGTTGTATTAAAGAGAGAAGTTGTCAACTCCAACTTTGTAACTATAAATTCCTCGGTGGAGGTTCCCTTTGTGGAAGGTCCTGCGTTGATGTAGTGAAAATCTTTCTGTGTGAAGGCAGGGACGTAGAGCAGTGGCTCGAACCTCGAAATATATCTCGGTATTTGCGTTTGATCCACTATCTCTAACTCTATCTCTCTTATATCTAGCATTGCTTTATATTGTTCATATCACTTATTTGCTTGGTATTGTTTGTGTGCCCATACTTATGTTGAACTAAGAGAGCTTCATATAGCTCTTCAACTCTTATTTAGAGGAATCTAGAGAAGATAGTCTAGAGTTCGTTACTGAAAATTCGGCTACACTCTTTGGTTACACATAATGTATTGCAATTAGTTTTTAATTCTGCATCATTTGCATTAGATTAGCTAATACACCTATTCACCCTTCCTCTATGTGTATCTTCAATTGATATCAGAGCCTTCGCTCCTAATATTAGGTTTAACCACCTAGGAGTGAGATCTTAGATTGCTAATCTAGATTTGCAATTGCACACATATTATTTATACACTCATGGATTTCATGACCCCTCCCATGTATGATGTTACCAACATGATATTTGAAAAGTTAAGATGTCCATGTATCTTAAAACCCTAAGAAAGCATGTTTACCTTGCCACTATCAAGAAATCTTATCTTGGTAATGACAAGCGTATAGAAGCCAATGCACAAGCCTTAGAGGCACTTAGGCCCACTCTTAGCAAAGATTATTGATCGGTAAAAAGCAAGCACTAAATAAAAGAAGGAAGTGTGGGTTGATGTTACTGCTTTTGCGATCTTTCCGTAGTAGCGAAGTGGCTGTACGGGTCGTATCCACAAGGAGGGAGAGCGATAGAAGTTGATGCGGCTTCAAAGTTCAAGAAGAAAGAAAGTTCTTGTTTCCAAATAAAGAATTGAAAAGTGAACACAAGTTGTTTCAAGAATTGTTGGAAAATGTTTTGGTGGTTTGTAGAAGTGGGTTCTTTAGTTGTAAAAATGCATGGCTAACTTTTCTACTAAGTGCTCCCACTAATTTCTAACTTTTTGAAGAGCCTCACGATGGATCATAGGCAAACACAACCCTTGTACATTGGAACTAATCACGTGAAAATAGTGGTGAGTATTCATCCTAAAACTTAGCCTTACACGGCAAAAACTCGGACATTCCCTTATCAATATCTGATAGAAGGCGAGAATAAGGGAAGACTCGAGTGCACTATTGGTATCGGCAAAATTAAAAGGAATTGTCTCTAACTTACGATAACAAGTAAAGTACACAACTCATAGATCATCAAAACTCATTAAGCATGAAGTATAAGAAAGTAGATACTTGTAGGTAAATTAGAGTTAGAACCATCGTCTTAAGATGCCATAGCTCTCATTTGCACAAGGCTTGTTTGGCACTATTGACTCATGCGGGTTATCAAACAAGTGTTAGAAATTAGTGGGTTAGTAGTTAGTTAGCCATGCTAATGAGAAAGTTAGTTAGCCATAAAAAGAAAAGAAACAACAAAGGAAAAGAAGTAAAAAAGAAGAGAGTTACACTACAACTAGAAACAAATAAAGGGAAGAAGTAAAGAACAACAGGTTTACACTACAACAATGAAGTAAAAGCAAATGCAAAGACAAGTAAATGGAAAGAAAGAAGAGAAGTAGTACTTATATTATCTTGTCACCCTTCAAATACAACTCTTTACACACTCTCTCTCTTTCACTTTAATGGCTAAGACCTAAAACTAGAACTAGAAGAAGAACAACAACAATAACTACAAAGAAAATCAAACTACACAACTTTGCTCTCTGGATCCTCCTCAACTGAAGAACCCAGGAGGGGTTTTATAGGCATCAGGGACGTGGGGGGCCAGGGGACAAATCCTGGCCCAAAACGTGGCACGCCACGCGCCCACATGGCCGCGGAAACGCGGCATATTCCGCGTTTCTGTGGCAGTACTTTGGCGGCGCGCTGCGCGCGCCTGCTGCGCGCCGCCTGGTTGTCCCCCTGTCGGCTGGATTCCCGGTTTCTGGTTTTGTATCTCTGGTTTTGACGAAACCAGCCTCTTAAGTCAATGACTATCTTTTAGGCCTTTTAATCACCAAATAAATGGTGATTTAGATCTTCTTCTTCATTTGCCCACCATGGACCTAGGATCAAGCAAGCAAGGTTTTATTAGTAGAATTTACATGAAATAAATATGAGAATGTGATGAAAATTATGCAAAATTAGAGACTAATCACACCACCCACACTTATCTTTTTGCTCGTCCCGAGCAAAACAAAAACAAGAAAATTATTATACCACTTTCGCTGGTGACGCGATTGCACTGAGCATGTGAAACAAGCCTTTAAACCTCTAGGTTTCCCCTAGAGGAGGAGTGTTGTCTCCTGAGGGTTTTCAGCGGATTGCACCCACAAAATCCAGTAAGTAAAGAAGTTAGTTGTTAGGATTTTTTTTTTGTCATGAAAAAGAACTTTCAATTATCTAAGTAAAAATGACCGAATGATGTAAGAATTAGGTTTAACAATCATAAGTCCTCTTATACTTTAGCCTTCATAAAAGAAGAAACTATGGTTTTTCTTTAAATTTAGGAAGGATCTTGTACTTCTAACTCATTTTTTTATTTTGCTTTAGATAGATATGCATAATGTGTAAGTGTGATGTGCTTGAGATTTTTCAACTCAACTCTAAATATCATTTAATTTTATTAATATTTACTTATTATTCTTGTGTCAATTAGGCTTTCTACTTCACTTATGTAACACATATCAAACCGATAACTCCCAAACCAGATGGTCTTAGGGCGCCAGGTGGAAAAACGCCCTTCAGGTCAGATATGCAAGTAGAGTAGGCCACGAAATCAAGATTTATTTATACATTATTGTGTGTGTATATATATATATTTGGCGTGAGTAATCATGCTTCTTGAGGTACAATTATCCAGCTTTTTTTTTCTAGAGTTGTGTCTCTAAATCCCAAACATGTGTGTGTGGGTTATGCATATTCTACTAAGGCTAAATAAAATGTATGAGTTATTTTCCTTATCCCTCCTATCTTTTTAGTCAAACCATTCTTTCTTGTTTACTTAGGCAAAAATAAAGATTTATTACTAAGGTTCCCGTAATTCCTACAATCTTTTGATATTTTTATAAAGAGTATGAAATTTCTTTTCAATCTGGAGACTTTTTTTTTGTTTTGAAAGAAAAAGAAAGAATAAAAGGAAAAAGAAAAAGTGTTAGCACCCCCCCACACCTATCTAATGCATTGTCCTCAATGAATGCATATGAAAAAGTGAATGCAATATATAGGGTGAAGAAATGATGTTACCGTCTTCGTGGACTCGGGCGGCGAAGTACGAATAGGCGAAAGAAAGGTCAAAAAGAATGTAGAAGGGGTAAACATATAAACAAATTTATTTATTTATTTTTTATTTTTTAGTTGTGGTGGTTAGGTGTATGACGGGGCAAAAAGAGTCAGCACACTATCATCTGGAGTCATAGGCTCAGTAGTCAAGAAGGGCTTCAGTCTTTGCCCATTCACTTTGAATTCCGTGTTATTTTGAGGGTTTGCAATAAGCACAGCACCGTGTGGGAAAACAGTGCGCACAATGAACAGTCCCGACCAACGAGTTTTCAGCTTTCCCGCGAAAATATGAAGCCTAGAGTTATACAGCAGAACCCTATCTCCCGGGGCAAAGTTTTTTCCGGGTTATGATTTGGTCATGGAAAAGTTTAGTCCTGCTCTTGGTGATTCGGGCATTCTCATAGGCTTCATTTCGTATCTCCTCTAATTCAGAAATCTGCAGTCTCCTAAGTTCACCGGCCTTGGTCAGATCAAAGTTGAGTTGCTTAATTGCCCAGAGGGCCCGGTGTTCCAACTCTACTGGCAGATGACAGGCTTTGCCAAACACGATTCTATAAGGAGACATCCCCAGAACTGTCTTAAATGCGATGCGGTAAGCCCACAATGCATCATTGAGCTTAACCGATCAATCCTTTCGGTTTTGTCCGACAGTCTTTTCCAGAGTGAGCTTGATCTGTCGGTTGGTGACTTCAACCTGCCCATTTGTCT
This sequence comes from Agave tequilana, assembly GCA_038442645.1. Classification (NCBI taxonomy): domain Eukaryota; kingdom Viridiplantae; phylum Streptophyta; class Magnoliopsida; order Asparagales; family Asparagaceae; genus Agave; species Agave tequilana. Next base: position 126,566 of record JAVJIF010034654.1, read on the forward strand.
GAGGATGATACGGGGTCGATAACTTGTGATTGATGGAATATTTCGCATCAGAGCTTCAAAAACTCTGTTGCAGAAATGCGATCCATTATCACTAATTATCGCTCTAGGGGTGCCAAACCGGGAGAAGATGTTTTCTTTGAGAAATTTGACAACCACTTTGTTGTCATTCGTTTTACTTGGCACAGCTTCTACCCACTTAGAGACATAATTTACAGCAACCAAAATGAATTGGTTACCGAAGGAGTTGGGAAATGGCCCCATGAAATCGATACCCCAAACATCAAAAATTTCAACTTCAATGATCGGGTTCAGGGACATCATGTCTCTCCTAGAAATTTTCCCAATTTTCTGACAGTTTGCACATGACTTGCAAAAATGATATGAGTTTTTGAATAAAGTGGGCCAGTAGAACCCACTTTGTAGAACCTTCTCTACAGTCTTGCGAGGACCGAAGTGTCCTCCGCATGCAAGGTCATGGCAAAAGCTGAGCACACTCCTCTGTTCCTCCTCGGGTATGCATCGTCTAATTATTTGGTCGGGACAATACTTAAAAAGATACGGTTCTTCCCAGAAGAAGTACTGTACTTGGGCAAAGAAGCGGTATTGGTCTTGCTTTGTCCAGTCAGCGGGTAATTGTCCCGTGGCCAGGTAATTAACGATGTCAGCATACCAGGGTTCCTTAAGAATGGCTAGGATGTGCTCGTCTGGGAAATCCTCGTTGATCGGAGCATGGATGGTTGGTGCGTTCGGAATTCGTGAGAGATGATCAGCAACCACATTTTCTATACCTCTTTTATCTCAGATTTCTAAGTCAAACTCTTGAAGCAAAAGGATCCACCGAATCAGTCGGGCTTTTGCTTCCTTCTTGGTCATGAGGTATTTCAGAGCCGAGTGATCCGTAAAAATCACCGTTTTCGAACCTAACAAGTAAGGCCGGAATTTTTCTAATGCAAAGACAACGGCCAAGAATTCCTTCTTAGTCGTTGTATAGTTCTGTTGGGCGTCATTCAAGGTCCTACTCGAATAGTAGATCACGTGCTGCTTATTATCGATGCGCTGTCCTAGAACAGCGCCAATCGCAAAATCAGATGCATCACACATGATTTCAAATGACTGGGCCCAATTAGGAGCAGAAATGATAGGCGCAGAAATCAGTTCTTGCTTAAGCTTCCCCCATGACTTGAAACATTCATTATTGAAATCAAAGGGCACGTCCTTAGCGAGCAGGTTGGTTAAGGGCCTCGCGATTTTGCTAAAGTCCTTAATGAACCGTCGGTAGAACCCAGCATGCCCTAAAAAGGATCTAATATCCTTGATGCTTTTGGGTGGTGGAAGCTTAGCAATCACTTCTATCTTAGCCTTATCCACTTCTATGCCTCTCCTCGAAATCTCATGGCCCAAGACAATCCCCTGTCTCACCATAAAGTGACATTTTCCCAGTTTAGAGTTAGGTTCTTCTCAATGCATCTTTATAGCACTAACTCTAAGTGATGAAGACACTGATCAAATAAATCTCTGTAGATGGAGAAGTCATCTATGAAAATCTCAAGAAAACATTCCACCATGTCAGAGAACAAATTAAGCATGCACCGTTGGAACGTTGCGGGAGCATTGCACAATCCAAAAGGCATGCGCCGATAAGCAAAGGTTACGAACGGGCAGATGAACGTCGTCTTTTCCTGGTCTTCTGCAGCAATGGGGATTTGATTGTATCCCGAGTACCCATCTAGAAAGCAATAGTACTCATGTCCAGCCAAACGCTCAAGCATTTGGTCGTGAAAGGTAGCGGGAAGTGGTCTTTACGAGTAGCAGCATTCAACTTCCTATAGTCGATACAAACACGAACCTTGGTAGGCAGTCTTGTTTGTACCAACTCTTTTTCCTCATTTTCTACCACCGTAAAGCCAGCCTTCTTTGGGACCGCATGAACAGGGCTAACCCATTAGCTATCAGAAATGGGAAAAATGATCTCATTATCTAATAGTTTCAGAATTTCAGCCTTCACTGCCTCTTGCATGAGAGGGTTAAGCCTGCGTTGTGGGTCCCTCCTAGGGGTTGCTTCATCAACTAAATGGATTCTATGTTGCACTATGGCTGGACTTATTCCCTTGATGTCCTTCATCGTCCATCCAATGGCTTCCCTATGTCTTTCCAGAATAGACATTAAGCTGTCCTCTTGTTGCTCAGTCAGGTGGGATGCTATGATGACTGGCAAGGTGTCCTTTCCGCCCAGGTAGGCGTACTTGAGGTGTTCAGGCAGGGCTTTTAGCTCTAGGGAAGGTGTTGCTTCATTGGAGGCAATCTCTGGGCTTTCAATCCTAGGATGGGGTACACTGGGGCTTGATGCCCAATCCATTACTGAATCTATGATCTGGTCTAAATTAAAATCCTCAGCCTCCAGATCAAACTCTGCCTCAGTTTCTGTCTCCATGCTGTCCTCATGCTCACTGGTCAAGTTTTCAATAGAATTGACCTCAAACGTCTGATCATTGATATCCCTAGGTTGTCTTCCAAGATTGAAGACATTGACTTCCTTCGTCATGTCTCCAAAAGTCAATCGCATGGACCCGTTCCTACAGTTGATTATGGCATTGGCTGTAGCAAGGAATGGGCGCCCTAAGATGACGGGAGTTTGAGACCTAAGATTGGACACGGGTTGGGTCTCAAGCACAATGAAGTCAACGGGGTAAATGAAATCCCCGACCCGGATGAGAACGTCTGTGATTTTCCCCTTCGGGATCTTCACAGATCGGTCAGCTAGCTGAATGGTGACTCGAGTTGGGCTTAGCTCGCCCAACCCAAGTTGTTGGTATACTGAGAGAGGTAGCAAGTTGATACTTGCTCCCAGGTCAAGAAGCGCTCTACTGATTTCGGTCTGTCCTATGGTGCAGGAAATGGTGGGACATCCGGGATCCTTATATTTCACCAGAATGGGACCAGACAAAATTTCGCTTATATTAGTGGCCAAGAACACTTTCTTGGGCACATTGGTCTTTCTCTTCTTCGTACACATATCCTTAAGAAATTTGACATAAGCCGGGACTTGTTGGATAGCGTCAAGAAGTGGCACATTCAATTTGACCTGGTTGAACATCTCTAGCATTTTCTCCATGTGCATATTTTTATTGTTGTTCCTAAGCCTATTGGGAAAGGGTGCTACAGGCTTATGAACTTGTTCAGCAGCTTTGTCCTCATCAGATGTTTGTGGAGCGGATTGGGAGGAACTAGCAGAGGTGGAGGCAGGAGTAGGATCGGGATGGACTGGATTTTTTTGTTGGTAGACCTGGTTGTCTACCTTCTTTCCAGATCGCAGTGTGTGAACAGCATTACATTGGTTAATCGATGGATCCTGAATTTCATATGCTTGGTTAGAGGTTTTTGGGTTAACTAGCGGCTGACTAGGCAAAGTACCCTTAGGTCTCTCACTTAGGGAGCTAGCTAACTGGCTCATCTGCATTTCCAACCTTGATATGGCCTGTGAATGATTGTTCAGAGTTTGCCCCTGGTTCTGCATGAAAGCAGCTTGGGACTTTATGAAAGCCTCTATGCTCTCCTCCAATTTACTGATTTTCTTTTCCATTGGTGAGCCTTGGGAGGAGGAAGCTGGGGCTTGACTGGGAAAAGTTGATGGAGGAGTAGGATGGTGAAAGTTGTTGGAAAAATTAGGCCTGGGGGATTGTTTGGGGCCCAGGAGAAATTTGGGTGATTCCTCCAGCCGGGATTGTATGTCTGTGAGTAGGGGTTATGAGGCGGCCGTGAGTAAGCCGCGTTCATGTGTTCCGGTGGCACTTGCTGGGCATGGAAAACAGGGCACTCTTCAAAAATATGGTTTGGTGCCTGACAATATGAACAACCCGGATTGTGAATTGGTGGTGGGTTGATCTGGTTGACACTGGCAGGCTCTTTCGTTTTCAAGAGCCTCTATCCTTCTCATTAGGGTAGCAATCTTAGCCTCGGAAGTTATGGATGATTCTAGAGATAGGAGCCCTCCTCTTGAAGTTATAGATTGTGAATTCCTAGGTTTTTTCGAGGCTGGTTCCCATTGCAGGGTTTCCTCCGCTAAATCCTCAAATAAATCTCAACCCTGATTCTCATCCTTCTGCAAGAACCCTCCCTGACACATGGTTTTCAAAAGGGTTTTTGTCTGATAATCTAATCCATCGTAGAGAATCTGGCACTGACGCCATTTCTCCACACTATGGTGAGGGCACTGAGCTAGGAGATCTTTGAATCGCTCAAAGTATCTCCAAAATGGTTCACTTGGTTCTTGCCTAAACTGCATAATGTTCTTCCTAATGAGGGCAGTTTTGTGAATTAGATAGAATTTCTTCAAGAAGGTCTTGACGAAATCATCCCAGGTCGTGACTGAATCTGCTGCCAAGCTGTACAACCACTTCTTAGTTAGGTCTTTTAGGGAAAAAGGGATGAAACGTAACCTAACGGCATCGTCTCCTAGCTGAGGTATACACATCATGAGGCATACATCTTCAAATTCCCTAACAAAGAAGTATGCGTCCTCTGATTCTAAACCATGAAATTCGGGAAGAGTGTTAATGAATTGGGGCTTTAACTCGAAATTATTGCCATTTGCTTCAGGAAGTTTTATGCAAGATGGAAGTGAAGTTCTGATCGGGTAAAATCTATCCTGAAGCGACGCCATCACCGGTTCTGGATGCAAGGGTAGAGAAGTGTTTCTTGTTAATCTGAAAGTTGACGGATTTCTCATCCACTCTTGCATGCAGCACACCACAACCAACGCAAAAACAACAAACAATCGAAAAGAGTGAAAAACAAACAAAAGAAAGAAAAACAACCACAAGCCTTAGTCTAAGGTACCTGGACCTAGACGACTCCTAACTGGTCGATTCTCCAGGGAAGGCTGTTGCAGGAACTCGACTACAAGCTAATCAGCCAGAAAAGGGCAAAGTTCGGGGGGAGGTATCCGGGCGGAGACACGGGCCTAATTATGCCAAACCACGGAGCTTTCGAGGCTTTACCTCTCAATCCACTTTCCTTAGACACCGATTTTGCAGGAGTATAGTTCTTACAATTTCCAACCTCGATTAATCTCTTAGTGAGTCCGAGATGTCCCTAGGGCCAACGTCTATTGATTTTTAGTTAAGGCTTGGGAAAGTGTGAGTGCACTTGGAGATGGTTTTTGGGCTAAGGAAGGGTGATGAAATCCCCACCTTATCTTGTTTATTTTTGGTTTTGCCCTTAAAGTCAATTGTGCAAGTGTACAGTTTATTCACAACAAGGTAACATTCAAAGCGGTAAATCACTTCAAAATGTTGGTCCTATTCTATATGAATGCACACGTACCTTTTCTCCAGCACTCTTCAACAGAAATTGAAATGAATTGAAATAGACACGTGCCCTAAATGCAAAAGTCTAGTCCAAATTTTAATTAAGCAACAAATGAATTTCTGTTGAGTTTATTACACATGCATAGGGTGAAGCATTCAAGGAAACTAAAAAAAATTTAGAAAGCAATTTTTTTTTAGCGGCTTTCGGCAACCCTGCAAACGAGTAGGTTAGTACTTCAATCGGAAAAACTCGTTTTTACACGAATTTTTCGAGGGCATAAATCCTCGCGCAATGTCCTTGGTCACCTCTTTTGCTTCCCTTGAAAGTGAGCTCCTTGGTACTTCTCCTACACAAAAAGAAAAAGAACAATCTTCAGTAGTGAACAATAAAGCCGTTCCCTCCCCAGCAACGGCGCCAAAATTTGATCGGCAAAAAGCAAGCACTAAATAAAAGAAGGAAGTGTGGGTTGATGTTACTGCTTTTGCGATCTTTCCGTAGTAGCGAAGTGGCTATACGGGTCGTATCCACAAGGAGGGAGAGCGATAGAAGCTTGATGCGGCTTCAAAGTTCAAGAAGAAAGAAAGTTCTTGTTTCCAAATAAAGAATTGAAAAGTGAACACAAGTTGTTTCAAGAATTGTTGGAAAATATTTTGGTGGTTTGTAGAAGTGGGTTCTTTAGTTGTAAAAATGCATGGCTAACTTTTCTACTAAGTGCTCCCACTAATTTCTAACTTTTTAAAGATAGCCTCACGATGGATCATAGGCAAACACAACCCTTGTGCATTGGAACTAATCACGTGGAAATAGCGGTGAGTATTCATCCTAAAACTTAGCCTTACACGGTAAAAACTCGGACATTCCCTTATCAAGATCCGATAGAAGGCGAGAATAAGGGAAGACTCGAGTGCACTATTGGTATCGGCAAAGTTAAAAGGAATTGTCTCTAACTTACGATAACAAGTAAAGTACACAACTCATAGATCATCAAAACTCATTAAGTATGAAGTATAAGAAAGTATATACTTGTAGGTAAATTAGAGTTAGAACCCTCGTCTTAAGATGTCATAGCTCTCATTTGCACAAGACTTGTTTGTCACTATTGACTCATGCGGGTTATCAAACAAGTGTTAGAAATTAGTGGGTTAGTAGTTAGTTAGTCATGCTAATGAGAAAGTTAGTTAGCCATAAAAAGAAAAGAAACAACAAAGGAAAAGAAGTAAAAAAGAAGAGAGTTACACTACAACAAGAAACAAATAAAGGGAAGAAATAAAAAACAACAAGTTTACACTACAACAATGAAGTAAAAGCAAATGCAAAGACAAGTAAATGGAAAGAAGGGAGAGAAGTAGTACTTGTATTATCTTGTCACCCTTCAAATACAACTCTTTACACACTCTCTCTCTTTCACTTTAATGGCTAAGACCTAAAACTAGAACTAGAAGAACAACAACAACAATAACTACAAAGAAAATCAAACTACACAACTTTGCTCTCTGGATCCTCCTCAACTGAAGAACCCAAGAGGGGTTTTATAGGCATCAGGGACGTGGGGGCCAGGGGACAAACCCTGGCCCAAAACGTGGCACGCCGCGCGCCCACATGGCCGCGAAAACGCGGCATATGCCGCGTTTCCGCGGCAGTAATTTGGCGGCGCGCTGCGCGCCGCCTGGTTGTCCCCCTGTCGGCTGGATTCCCGGTTTCTGGTTTTGTATCTCTAGTTTTGACGAAAACAGCCTCTTAAGTCAATGACTATCTTTTAGGCCTTTTAATCACCAAATAAATGGTGATTTAGATCTTCTTCTTCATTTGCCCACCATGGACCTAGGATCAAGCAAGCAAGGTTTTATTAGTAGAATTTTACATGAAATAAATATGAGAATGTGATGAAAATTATGCAAAATTAGAGACTAATCAATTATCTTTTTATTATTTCTCATTGTGATTCCGCTTTTTCAGTGTGGAATGCATTGACCTCTCCCAAGCTACAAACGACAAACAATATGGAGAAAGAATCTAGTGGAGATGAGTCCGATGAAATTTTCTACATGGTCCAAAGAAATGACTCCCTTGAGTTACAGTCGGATACTCAACTAGATGATAGTACTAGTTCTTCAGGTGATGACAATATGGATGTTGATGCCTTAAATGAAGAACTTTCATTATTTTGTGAAAACTAGCTTGAAAAATACACACTTTTGAAAAATAGAAGTTTTAAATTAAAAGAAGACAATGAGAATTTGTCTTCAAAGCTAGACATGGATTTACAAGAAAGGGTTGATATTTCAAGTGAAAGAGACTCCTTGAAAACCCAACTGGACCTTGTTTTAAAGGAAAATAAAATTTTGAAGAATAAAAATAATTGTGATGATGTTTTGAAAAATAATGAGGTTTTGTCTTCAAAACTCGATTTTGTTTTAAAAGAGAATAATTTTTTAAAAATAAAATAGCTTTGATTTCAAAAGAATTGGAACTTGTTTCAAATGAAATAAATCTTTGAAAAATAATTTTTTTTCCTCATGCTTGCCATATTTCTAGTGTTTCATCTACTAGTGATAAACATGTTGCATTCTTCACTTCTTCTTCAATCATTGAGAATGATATTTGTGCTTAGTGTAGATTGTTTGGGCTCCTCTTTAAGCCAATGTGCCATGAACCACACACGATTGGAATCTATATTTCGAAAGAAATATACTCCACATATTTATGCACACAAACCATGGCATACACATGCTCATCATGCTCACACACATGATTCTATGTATGCTCATGTGTACACTTGTACACATTGTAGATGTAAGGGCCACCTTGCAAAGTTTTGTTCTGATAGATTACATAATTTAAATTTTGCAAACAAATTTGTTTGGGTTAGGAAAGATGCTAACCCCCTGCACCCAAAAAGGTATGGATACCAAAATTCACCCCTATTATATTTGATGTAGGTGTGGGCTCTCACTTAACGTGAGTGTATTGGTGCCTTGATGGTGGATGCGTACGAGCTTGATGGACACTACATTGGATGCATCACCTTCAAGGATGTTTGGTGGGGGACTACCATGATTTGTAGACCTAAAGATTAACCATATTGGTCTTGGAACTATCTCTAACTCCTTATTTTATTTACATGCTCTCATTAATTGATTTTTAGCATGTTTTGATTTTTCATGTTCATTATGTTTAAATGAAATATTTATTAGACTTGCGATATATATGTAGTCTTTGAGATACACTCATGTTTATATGGAATATTACTTTTATTTTCTCACTATACTTTAGCGATTGTGTATCTTCTATTCTAAAACACGTGCATTTACCCTAATGATCATGTTTGTTTATGATTTTGCTTTTCATGTTTTTGATTACTTGGACTTATATCCATATGCAAATTGCTTCAATGTTGTTTCATATCATGTTTTTGTATTTTGATGAGTTTTAGAAAATCGGATTTCCATTTGGAAAATCTAAGTTTTAGAAAATACGGATTTTGGTTTTCGACAAAATTTCCATAACACAAAAATGGTTCAAAAAGTTTGAAATATGTGTTGAAATTTTTCACACATGTTTGATTTTCAAAGTATTATACTAAACTTATTTTTGTGAATTTTTAGAGATTTTATGGGATTTTTTAGGATATTAACCCAAGTTTTCAGTCCCTTAATGCTGCCTGCCAGGCTCTGGTGGTCGGTCAACCGGACAGGTCGACGGACGTGCACAAGGTTGTGCACGCTGACCAGCCACTTGTGCTGGTCGACCGGGCGGTCGACCGACTGCAAGTGCCCCACTCTCGGGTGGGGCGGTCGACCGGACGGTCGACCGTGAGCAAGGCACGGTCGACCGAGCGGTCAACCGGCCAGAGAGCAATCTACTCTCTGGATTGGCACGGTCGACCGGCAGGCTCAACGGTCAAAAATTTGACCGTTGGCCGGTCGACCGGCCGGTCGACCGGAAGGCCAATTCTGGCCTATTCAACAGCCAACGAGCAAATCTGTTTTGGGGTTATAAATACCCCATTTGAGAGAGGTTTTCTCTAAGTTTTTCAAGAGCAAAATTTCTCCGATTTACAAGTGTTTTAACACAAGTTTTCAAAAGAGTTTTTAAGCCAAAAAGATCTATCTTCATTTGTTTTCAAGGGTTGAAAAAATCAAAGAAAAATAAAGATTTGAGATATTTGTATTGTTCTTCATTTCTATCAAATTCAAAGCGTTTTCCCAAGTATTTTTCTTTGTTATTTTATTTCCAAACACCTTGATTTCTCACACTTGAGCTTACATACTATCCTATCTATTAGGATCTTTGTTTTTGTGAGAAAAAGATAGTTTGTGGTTGTGAAAACCACCAAGTGTTGTACCCTCCCTACTTGTGTTATCCCTCTTGTGTAGAGGTTATTTTGGAGTGGTGTTAGCTCCCTCTAGTGAGAGGTTGAGATTGTTGGTTGGCTCCCTCTAAGTGTAGAAGTGGAGTTTGTGTTAGAATCCCTCAAGTGTGAGGTGATTAATTTGTTGGCTAAGTGTCTACCCCTCTTGTGTGAGGTGGTGTTTGTGTGGCTTTATGCCTAACCTCTGTGAGAGGTTGTATTCGGTTGAGAGAGGAGTTGTGTACTCTCGGTGATTGTATTGCCCCAAATCCTCAGTGGAGGTTCCCTGTGTGGGAAGTCCTGTGTGGACGAGATAGTGGAAATCCTTCTGTGTGAAGGCGGGGACGTAGAGCAGTGGCTCGAACCTCGAAACAAATTACTTGTGTTTACGATTGATCCATTATCTCTAACTCTCTCTCTCTTGTACTTTGAGCATTGCATCATATTGTCATATCATTTATATGCTTGTGTTGTTTGTGTGTGCCTCACTTGTGCTTAACCATGAGAGCTTCATATAGCGCCTCAACTCTTATTCAGAGGAATCAAGAGAGTTAGTACAGAGCCCTTCACCGGGAATTCGGCTACACTCGTTCGTTGCATTAAGTGTAGTTGTAATTAAGTTTTAATTTCCGAATTTAGTTTATTAGATTAGCAGTACACCTATTCACCCCCCTCTAGGTGTACTTTCAATTGGTATCAGAGCCTACGCTCATGATATTAGGTTTAACCACCTAGGAGAGTGATCTTGGTTAGCTAATCTATCATTTGCATTTTGCACATATATTGTTTGCATACACTCATGGATTGCTTGTCTCCTCCCATGTTTGATGTCTCCAACATTGACATGTGAAAATTTAGGATGTCCATGCACCTAAAAACCCTAGGCTTGCATGTTTTCCTTACCGCTACCAAGAAATCCTATCTTGGTAATAGCAAGCATATAGAGGCAAATGCACCAGCCCTTGAGGCACTTAGAAGCACGCTTAATAAAGAATATTTGTGCTTAGTTTCTAACTGTGATTTCGCCTTTGCAGTGTGGAACACGTTGACCTCCTCCAAGCTTCAATTGCCAATTCAAACGGAGGATGAATCTAGTGGAGAATCCGAGCAACAATGCTACATGGTCCAAGGGAATGACTCCCTTGAGGCATATTCGGAATCTCAATTAGATAGTAATGATGCTAGTTCTTCATGTAATGACTATGTTGATCCCAATGCCTTAAATGAAGAACTATCTATTGTATGTGAAAAATTGTTAGAAAAGCATAATCTTTTGAAAAAGAAGACTTTTGCTTTAAATAAAGAAAATGAAAATTTGTCTTCTAGACTTGATTTGGTTTTGTAAGAGAAGGAAGAGATTTCTAGTGAACGTGACTCACTTAAATCTCAACTAGACCTTACCCTAAAGGAAAATGAATTTTTGAAATCTAAAAATGATTGCAATGAAGTTTTAAAGAAAAATAAAGCTATAACTTCAAAAGTTGATTTTATTTTAAAAGAGAATAATTCTTTGAAAAACAAAATAAATTTGATTTCACAAGAATTAAAAGTTTGTTTAAAGAAAAATGAATCTTTGAAAATTGATATTGATTCACATGTTTGCCATGCTAGTGTAGCTTCATCTAACTTATCTATTGCATGCATCTCTTCTAAAATTGATAATGATATTTGTTTGTTAAAGAAGAGTGAATTGTTTGGGCTCCACTTTGAGCCATTGTGCCATGAACCATACACGCTTAGAATCTTTGGTTCGAAAGAAACAAGTTTTATTTTTGCATGCACACTAACCACGACATACACATGCTCCCCATGGTCACATCCATCACACTTTGTATGCTCATGTGTACACTTGTACACATTGTGGACGTAAGGGCCACCTTGTTAAGTTTTGCTATGATAAGATACATAATGAAAATTTAGTAACTAAATTTGTTTGGGTTAGGAAAGGAACTAACCCCTATGGACCAAAAGAGTGTGGGTACCAAAGACCACCCCTATTGTATTTGATGTAGGTGTGGGCTCTCGCATGACGTGAGAGTGATGGTGCCTTGAGGTGGATGCGTTCCGAGCTTAAAGAGTACAATTTGGATGCATCACTTTCAAGGGTAGTTTGGTGGGAGGACCACCGTATTTTTGGAGACTTAGAGAGTTGCCCTCTCAGTTTTGGTAACGATCTCTTACTCCTCATTTATTGTTTACATGCTTTTCATATCATTGATTTTAGCATGTTTTGATGTTTTATGATTAGTATGTTATATGCTATGAGATTTAGATTAGTGATATATATGTTTAGTTATTTGAGACACCCATGTTTAATATGGATTTTTATCTTTGTGTTCTCACATTTGTTTTTAACTAATGTGTATGTCCTAAATGTAATGCATGTGCATTTGACATAATAATCATATGAGTTTTGTTTTGATTTCCATACTTCATGTTTTGATTACTTGTTTAAATGTTTATTTTCATTAAGACTTGGATATATACTTGTACAACTAATGAGCCACAAATAGATTATTACATGTTTGTGCTTAAACGCTCATTTGTACCCATTAGATGTACTAGTATAGTCTAGTTTTGATGATTCAAACATTTTGACTTGTATTTCTATTTTATCCATGTTTTTTTTTATGTTTGTGTTTTAACTTCATGTATATGTCTATTTTGTCCAAACTATTGGTTATACATATACATCTTTTGAGCCACTTGCCTTCATGCATATACTTTTGTAGACTCATTATGTTTTGGATATGTATGTATACTTTAGTTTGTACAAGACATACATATGCCTTGAAGATTAAACCGTTTTGATGATTTTCATGTTTAACAAGGAATTTCATAATTGAGCTAAATTGACTAGTTTCATGATTATATGTTTCACATTACACTTGTACACTCACCTTATTTATTGTTTTCTCATGATTTTATTTTCATGAGTCCTATATGAGCTTTATATCTTTTGAGTGTCAATTGCTGAGTGATTTTCATGTTTCATGAAATTTATTTTCGTTTTATTCCTTACTTGAAGGATTTCATACTAGTTTACAAATTTTTCATATAACTAGTTCGTATTCTTCATTTTGGAAGATTTTTCAATTATGGTAAACTATTTTCAAACCTATTTTTGAAAATCCCTTCCATCTACGGGCGGTTGGCTGGGCGACCATGCCTTGTATGCATCTTATTGAAAATCCTTTTAAACTTGTGCATGATATGGGTGGAAAGGTAATATGAGATATACACTTGATCTTATTATGTTTTCAATTGTTATCATTGGATCTTTTCAATTGGTATCACTATTGACATTCTTTTTGTATACTCATATATGTCTTTATATATGTATGCTTTCAATTTCAAATAGTATCAATTTCGATTGGTATTTAATTTTACATACATATATGCTTTATTTGTGCTTACTATATCTCTATATCTTTGAGCACAAATTTTAGCTATGCTAAGCTTGATTTCTTTAATGACTATTTTATTTCAATTGACTATGTTTCAATTGGTATCATATACAAGCTTATGCATCATTTTATTTGGTATTTCATAAAAGGGAGAAAATTCATGTTTCTACTTTCAATTGGTATTTCACCTTTCAATTGGTTTTGGTATTCTACTCCCACACTTTATGTTAAAAATGATTTATTTACTTACAATTGGTATTTAATTGGTATTTATTTACAATTGGTATCAATTGGTATTTAAATCTTTATTTGTTTTATATACCACATTGTGTACTTTCAATTATGTACTTTCAATATGGTAAAAATGACTGAAAAAAGATATTGATTATTTTTTTGGGTATTATATGCATTTAATGAAAAATTACTTTCATTTGGTACTAATCTTTATATATTGATACCAAGATTACCTATAAGTTTTACTTTCAATTGGTATATTTTATTGATATCATGATGCACTCAATTGATATATTTTTTTCTTTCAATTAGTATCAAGAAAGTTTTGTTTTTGATTTCACCCATTATTGATATTTTTTTGTTTAAGACAAAAAGGGGAGAATATTGTTTTCTTTGACCCCTTTGTTGATGATTGATAAAAAGGAGGAGAAAGATTTTGAGTTTATATATGCATATTTTTGTTTTTGCATATATTGAATTTATGAGAAAATAAGTTTTTTTTTGAAACATATGTTTGATTCATGCATGTTGATGCATATTCATGTTTAGTATTCATTACATATATCTTATGTTTATTGTTATGCATGAGTTATTGTTATGCATGAGTTAAGGGGGAGCTTCCTTGAAGCTTAACTTTAATCCATGCATATATAACTCCATGAGTTTTGTCATCATCAAAAAGGGGGAGATTATTGGCCCAGAGGCCTTCCACTCTAGTTTTGATGATGATTAACTCATGTAATTATGTTTACTAATAATCTTGTGATATTTAGTTTCAGATACTTTATTAAGATATTAGTAGGTGATTAGCTTCAACAAAGGTGTTTTGGAGCTTCTCACATGGTGATTCAAGAGCCCGAGCGACAAAGTTCATACCTAGCACTCGTTGAAGTCAAGCTCGGTGGATCACGGTTTGGATCGAGTCGACTTGAAGACAGAATTCGTCAAGAAGACTTCGATACTTAGTTTAGTTTTTATTTTAGATCTATTTGTAAAGACTAGATAGTGTGATATGCTCAAGTTCACAACACACACACTTGTTTCTAGTTTTTATGTTTTTTGGTTTTTGGTTTAACCGATCTTGATTTTCATAAATAGATAGTATCAACAAGTTTACATGGTTTAATGTATATTAGATTTGTTCTATATACATCTATGCTTCATATATTAAACAAACTTAGTTTGATAGTCTATTTCATGAGTTTTGGTGTTTTGGTATTTTAACAAAACATAATTTCGGATTTAATATCAAAAACAATGATATATATATCTTTCATGTATATTGGACTTATATCCATATGCAACATGCTTCAATGTTGTTTCATATCATGTTTTTGTATTTTGATGAGTTTTGAAAAATCGGATTTCCATTTAGAAAATCTAAGTTTTGGAAAATACGGATTTTGGTCTTCGGCAAAATTTTCATAACACAAAAATGGTTCAAAAAGTTTAAAATATGTGTTGAAATTTTTCACACATGTTTGATTTTCAAAGTATTATACTAAACTTATTTTTGTGCGTTTTTAGAGATTTTATGGGATTTTTTAGGATATTAAAAACCCAAGTTTTCAGTCCCTTAATGCTGCCTGCCAGGCTCTGGCGGTCGACCGGACCGGTCGACCGACGTGCACAAGACTGTGCACGCTGACCAGCCACTTGAGCCGGTCGACCGGGCGGTCGACCGACTGCAAGTGCCCCACTCTCGGGTGGGGGCGGTCGACCGGACGGTCGACCGTGAGCAAGGCACGGTCGACCGAGCGGTCGACCGGCCAGAGAGCAATCTGCTCTCTGGATTGGCACGGTCGACCGAGCGGTCGACCGGCAGGCTCAACGGTAAAAAATTTGACCGTTGGCCGGTCGACCGGAAGGCCAATTCTGGCCTAGTCAGCAGCCAACGGGCAAATCTGTTTTGGGGTTATAAATACCCCATTTGAGAGAGGTTTTCTCCAAGTTTTTCAAGAGCAAAATTTCTCCCATTTATAAGTGTTTTAACACAAATTTTCAAAAGAGTTTTTAAGCCAAAAAGATCTATCTCCATTTGTTTTCAAGGGTTGGAAAAATCAAAGAAAAATAGAGATTTGGGATATTTGTATTGTTCTTCATTTCTATCAAATTCAAAGTGTTTTCCCAAGTATTTTTCTTTGTTATTTGATTTTCAAACACCTTGATTTCTCACACTTGAGCTTACATACTATCCTATCTATTAGGATCTTTGTTTTTGTGAGAAAGAGATAGTTTGTGGTTGTGGAAACCACCAAGTGTTGTACCCTCCCTACTTGTGTTATCCCTCTTGTGTAGAGGTTGATTTTGGAGTGGTGGTTAGCTCTCTCTAGTGAGAGGTTGAGATTGTTGGTTGGCTCCCTCTAAGTGTAGAAGTGGAGTTTGTGTTGGAATCCCTCAAGTGTGAGGTGATTGATTTATTGGCTAAGTACCTACCCCTCTTGTGTGAGGTGGTGTTTGTGTGGCATTGTGCCTAGCCTCTGTGAGAGGTTGTATTCGATTGAGAAAGGAGTTGTGTACTCTCGGTGATTGTATTGCCCAAAATCCTCAGTGGAGGTTCCCGTGTGGGAAGTCCTGTGTGGACGAGATAGTGGAAATCCTTCTGTGTGAAGGCAGGGACGTAGAGCAGTAGGTCGAACCTCGAAACAAATTACTTGTGTTTGCGATTGATCCATTATCTCTAACTCTCTCTTGTACTTTGAGCATTGCATCATATTGCCATATCATTTATATGCTTGTGTTGTTTGTGTGTGCCTCACTTGTGCTTAACCACGAGAGCTTCATATAGCGCCTCAACTCTTATTCAGAGGAATCAAGAGGAGTTAGTCCAGAGTCCTTCACCGGGAATTCGGCTACACTCGTTGGTTGCATTAAGTGTAGTTGCAATTAAGTTTTAGTTTCTGTATTTAGTTCATTAGATTAGCGGTACACCTATTCACCCCCCTCTAGATTAGCGGAGGGTCATTTCTGACCTTTCAGGCTGCCAACGGCTCTATTTTTTTAGAGACTATAAATAGCCATCTCTTTGGCTGTTTTCTACAAGATTTTTTAGAGCTTCTCTTCCCATCTTATAAGAGTTTTCCAGCAAGTTTTAGAAGAGCTTTTGAGTTAAAAGATTTATCTTTTTTTTGTTTTCAAAGGTTGAAAAATCAAAGAAAAGAGAGTCTTTGGGAAATTATTATTGATCTTTCTTTTGATATCTATCTTGTATTTTCTGAAGTGTTTTTCTTTGTGATTTTGATTTCCAAGCACCTTAATTTCTTACACTTGAGTTATCATCTATATCCTATCTATAGGATATTGTTTTTGTGAGAAATATTGTTTTTGGTCTATTGTGATCATCAAGAGTTATTTTTGGTCTGTTGTGATCACCAAGAGTTGTCATCTTTCCTTTGATTTGGCTTTGTGTTTTATCTCTTATGTAGAGGTGGCGGTGTTTGAGAGGAGTAGTTTGTTTTGGCTTTGTGCCTATCCCTCTTGTGTAGAGGTGATTGGGGTTTTGCTTTGGGTTCGTGGTTATCACTCTTGTGTAGAGGTGATTATGGCGTAGTTTGGCTTTGTGCTTTTATCCCTCTTGTGTAGAGGTGATTGTTGTTTTGGCTTTGTGCCTTACCTCTTGTGTAGAGGTGGTTGTGTCGGAGAGAAGAATTGTATACTCCAACTTTGTAATTACAAATTCCTCTGAGGAGGTTCCCTTTATGGGAGATCCTGTGTGGATGTATTGGAAATCCTTCTGTGTGAAGGCGGGGACGTAGAGCAGTAGCTCGAATCTCGAAACATATCTCGGTGTTTGCGTTTGATCCACTATCTCTAAACTCTATCTCTCTTATATCTAGCATTACTTTATATTGTTCATATCACTTATTTGCTTGGTACTGTTTGTGTGTCAATACTTGTGTTGAACCAAGAGAGCTTCATATAGCCCTCAACTCTTATTTAGAGGATCTAGAGGAGATAGTACAGAGCCCGTCACCAGGAATTCGGCTACACTTTTTGATTACACATAGTGTGTTGCAATTAGTTTTTAATTCTGCATCATTTGTATTAGATTAGTTAATACACTTATTCACTCCCTCTAGATGTATTTTCATATATATGCGATATAAATTCATAACGAGGAGAGACATGAAGTTAACTCCCCCGGCATACATGCATTACATGGAAAAAGCATGACTAAGTCCTAAACTATATAAGTATAATATACAATATATAAACGAAGATGTTAAGCTCCCCCACACACGTGTAACATATAGAAAAAAGGGTCAAGCTCTTCTTTATATAATATACTCACATAAATCTATATATAAAAAAGATGCTATATTACCCTTGCATATAAGCAATACATGTCAAAAACAAATTTTGAAAGCCAATTGTAATCAAAACGATCTTCAAGTTTAGAGTGCAGATATCACTTGTGATTTTAAATGAAAAGATAATAATTTGAGATATAAATACCAATTGAAATTAAAATAATTTAAACATTTAATACGACTTGAATCAGACATTGAAAATTTGAGCATTTATGATACCAATTTAAAACTATTCAAGAAGTAAATTTGAAATAAATTTAAACAAAGATACCAATTAGCAAAACAAGATAGATACTATTTGCAATAATTGATACCAATTGAAATTTTGAAAGATTTTAAAATATAGATACCAAGTATTTTTTTTGGGAAAAATTGTTAAAACTTTTCTCTCTTTTTATCAAAAAGAAGGGAATTAAAGTCAATAATCAAAGAAATTCTTTCCCCTTTTAAAAAATTAATAAAACTAGTGCATAAGCTTATAAAAAAAATTGTTAATAACGATAGTGAAACACAATCAAGCTTAGTATGAAACTAATTATGCTAGAGACATGATATGCACGGATGTTTTTTAAATATGAAGAATCAATTAAATCATATATATGTATATACCAATTGTAATTTAATACCACTAGTAATTTAAAACATACATATATAATAAACAAGAATGAGTATACAACAGTCAAATATCATGTGAGCCATGTGTATATCTCATTTTTAATACTAACTCAACATGAATATGAAAAAAGAATAATCAAATAAATCATACAATGCTGATCGCCCATCCAACCGCCTACAAAGGGTAGGTATTTTCAAATATGAATATCATTAGAAAATGATTTGAAATTAATTTAAAAATACTACCAAGTGAAAAAAATAAATATACTAATTTGACAATAATTTGAAACTTGTTCAAACTATACAAATATAAAACAAATCATATACATGTATCTAATGAAAGATGCTAATTATACAAGAATTGTCACTCTAAATCGAAAATGCGCTTTCTTTCTCATGAATTGTAAACTTATGAGTAAATAAAAAATTAAGTGTACAAGAATCATACAAGAATTATATTCATGAAGATAAAATCAATATGGCTCTAAAGAACTCATCTAAATTTCATATGAAATTCTTTTTAAACTATGTCACATTGAAGTTTAATTTATAAAAACATGAAAATACAAATCAAGAAATTTTTTTTTCACAAAAATGATATATCATATAACATGCAAGTTTTATCAAAATTATGACATATAAGTATAATCAAATATGAGTTGAGTACGCATATAAAATAGAACATGTTACATGATAATCAAGTGTATCTTAAAGATCATATGTATATCACAAAGTCTTCACAAAAATTGCATGTTCATGAAATAAAAAAGAATTTGTCATTAAAATCATGATATTATATCAAGAAAACATGCTTATAAACAATCAATTAATGCTAAGCTAAACTGTGAAATGGAGTTGTATACCCTGTAAAGGTTCTGAACTTTGCCTTAAGATTTCTCTTGATTAAGAGTTGAGGAGCTTAATTGCTTTCTTGATTTTATGCTTATAAAAATATCAAATCATATATATATATATATATATATATATATATATATATATATATATATATATATATATATATATATATATATATCTAAACAAACAACATATGCTATAAATAATAAATCAAAGCATATTTAGAAAAATCGAGGATAGAGGTAGTTAACTGTACCGATAAAGCTAACTTTGTTTTTTCAAACCAAAAGTGGTCTTTCTACCTTAACTCCTTGATAGTAATGCACCAAATTGATTTGTCCATCAAGCTCCTCATGCATCCACTATCAAGCCATCAAACTCTCTCATATTTTGAGAGAACCCACACCAATATCAAATATAATTGGTACGAATTTTTGTACCCAAATATTTTGGGTCCTTGGGGGTCAGCATTCTTTCAAAGCCAAACATTGTCATTAGAAATATTTGCTCTATCATAGCATAATTATGTCAAATGGTCTTTGCGGTCACAATGTGTACATGCTAGCATAGGTTGAGCGTGGTGTGCATGTGATATATGTGCATAAATATATTGAACTTGTTTCTTATGAAAACATAAATTTCAATCTATCATGATTAAAAGCACATAAGTTCAAAGTTGAGTCTAAATCATCCATTCTCTTTTTCATATTTTGAAATTTATTTTTGTCAAAGAATAATAGTGGGACTTTTAGCATGGTAAGATCTTTTGTGGAAATCAAATTTTTTTTGAATTTATCAAAAGAAATAAATAAATCTTCTTTTTCTTTTGAAACAATTTTAAATTTATTCTTCAAAGAATCATTTTCATTTGAGATCAATTCTTTCTCTTTTGAAACCAACTCAATTTTGTTTTTCAAAGAAACAATTTCATTTTTCATGTTCTTTTTTAAATTTTCAACAAATTATATTTTTTCTTCAAATAATTCAAAAAATGAAGCAATCTCATCCATACTAAGATTATTATAATCTAAATGAGATTCTGAACTTACCTCAAGGGGGTCATCCTCTTGGACCATGAAACACATGTGTGCGGAATCATTCTCCTTTTCGGTTCACTCTCCGAATCCCAATTTGAGTTTTTCATAGCTTTTCTTTTATCTTTCCTTCCTTCCATGTAGAATATTTTTCCCATCATCCTTATTAGCTTAGCGAAATCTTCATTTCATTTTCAATTTTTTCGTCATCCTTCAAGATAGTTGGTGTGGCAACATTTTTCTTCTTGTGTTCTCTACGGGAGACTTTGAATGCAACATCAATCTTGTTTTGTGGCCACGTTTAACTCTTGCCTTCATCTCCATCTTACGGGTCTTAAAGTACCCCAAAAATGCGGTAAAATCCATCTCCTCTTTGTCGTTAAGCTCTTTCAAAGTGGTGGCTTTGACCTCCCTAGATTTGAACAGTGCTCTAATAGTTTTCTCACCATTTGTTCATTAGAGATTGGTTTACCTAGAGAAATTAGACCATTAGTAGTTGCGGTAAAACGAGTAAGCATAGAATCAATTGTTTCACCATCAAGCATAAAAAAACTATCATATTGTGAATTAAGCAAATCAATCTTTACCTTCTTCACTTGAGATGTTTCTTCATGAGTAAAATCAAATTATGTCAAATATTATAAGTATAAGTGCAATTGATAATCTGTGATAGGTCGTCATCATCATTGAGGGCTTGTATGAAGGCATACTAAGCTTTGGTATTGGCTTCATATTCCTTTATGATGGTTTCGAACCAAGTGTCATTATCACCATCGGATTTGACAAATTGTTTAAAGATGGCCTTAGCAACCGACTTCCTAAAGATTCAAGGCAAATTAGGTCCCTTCTATTAATGGCGAAATTAAAAACTAGAGGATCTCAAATCAGATAACCTTAATGGGATGAAAATAAAGTTGGGAGGTCAAACATCGCAATTGGCAACGGCTTTGGAGAGATAGAATATCGTGAAATGTGCAATTGAGCAACCGTGAGTGAACTGGGACCACTTGAAGTGGGTATAACTCCCTAATAGCTCTCCTCTTTTTGCGGCTTGGTGGGCCCCTCCACCTAGATGGCTTAAAGTTAACTTTGACGGCTCTGTAGTTTCTTCATCAAGTAGAGGAGGTGCAGGTTTAGCAGTGAGAGTTCATGATGGCAAGCTCCTGATGGTAGCAAGTGTTCCTTTGTAGACTGTTTCAGTTCTCCCGGCTGAAATGATTGTTGCATGGAATGCTATTAAAGCGGTGATTTTCCATATGGGAGCTACGAAATTGTGAATTAAAGATGATGCTCTTGGATAATTCTCGCTATCAGAAAAGAATGAGGAGTTGATAGATACTCTTGACAATTTGCTAAAAGACATCAAAGCCTGAATTTATAACCTTGAGAATGGAAAGTGTCACATATCTTACGTGAATGGAATGCACCAGCAGACTAATGGTAGCTGGAGGATCAAAGGGCATTGAAAGTAAGTACGTTATGAGAAAGCTACCATCTAAGTTGTATAATTTAATCAATTTAGATTGTAGGAGTTGTGTCTTTGAAAGAAAACGGTATTAGTTTTCTTATTCCACTCAAAAAAAAAAAAAAAAAAAAACATCGCAGTTGTTAGGAGTTTTGGGGGAAGCAAATGGGTGAATGAAAATGAGGGCTTTTGTTTTGGGCTTTGGTTGGGGGCCTTGCCCCCAAAATGAGGGCTGGCTTTTGGGCCTTTGTGTAGGAGTCTGGTACAGAGCATATCGGCTCTCATTTTCTCATTAGATCCTTTTAGCCATTTTAAATTTAATCATGATAGTAAACATGATTAACTAGCTGTTGCGTGTGTAACAGTTGGACACTTCATTTATCTTCATGCTTCTTTTCATTTTTCTGACGGCTTAGTAGCTTACTTGCTTAGTAAGCCCTTTTTTTTCCTGCAACCTTGTAACGCTTTTACAGTACTAGACGCAGGATGTTTTTTCAGTGTGAGCGTAAATGTAATAAGAATCTCAGTGTACGCTTTTACAGTGCTAGACGAAGTATGTTTTTTCAGTGTGAGCGTAAATGTAATAAGAATCTCAGTGTTGGCGTAAATGTAATAAGAAAGAAAAAAAAAAAGTAAAAAATAATGTTGCACTCACCAAACCTTTAACTTGTGACATCTAATAGCTTATGTTTATAAGTTACCACTTGAGTTAGAGCTCAAAAGTGTAATTATCTTAGTTAAAAATAATCTAAAAAAAAGATAAAATACAAAAAAAGTTACAAATTTTATATACATTATTCCATTGTTTTATAAGATGCGCCAACAGTGGGTCGTATGTGGATCCGCCCCTGCTTCTATTTTGTATTTTTTGCTTTTTAATATATCAGACCGGGTTTTCGATTTTCAGGCCTGTCTTTCTCTAAAAAAATTATATAAATAAAAAATGATATTTATATTTTCAAAAACAATTTATATGACAATTTCTGATCTTAATGAAAACCTGAATTCAAATTCGATAAATTACTAGGTTTTTTATGCTCAAGCCTATTGCTATAGCTTTTTAATGTGGGTTTGGATCTTGCGAATTTATATAGGATCCTACTCGAATACAACTCGGTACCACCAGATCGCTAAGATTCCAACATTGATGGTGTGAGAATTACAAAGATTGTTTCCCTCAAATCAATCTCTTGTGATCCAACTCTAAAGGGCTGCTTGGCACCGAAAACAGGCAGGGAAAATTTTCAGTGGCCCCCGTTAATTCAGTTTTTCATGGGAAAACTTCACTGTGAAGCCCACAACGTCAACTTTTCCACTGTTTTCCTCTCCGGGGCTGTTTGGTTGCAAGGAAGTGGACGGAAGTAAGGAAATAGCGAAGTATAATTGCTCAGTTCCCTATCTATTCAAACACCAGCAATGGAAAATAAGAAAACTTCTTTTCCTTTTCTCTTTTCTCTTTTACACAATCATTTTCTCACTTTCAGAGTATTACAGTTAATTTTATGGTCATGTAAATCTCATTTGTAATAAGTTGTAGCACAAAATAGTTAATTTTTTGATAATGTAAATCTCACTTGCATTCTAATTACAGTCCATTTTTTATTTTTCTTAATTAATTTTTATTTTAATATTATTTTACGGTCAACTTTGTGGTCAACTTTTCCACTTCCACTTTCATATTACCATCCAAACACCGGAAAAGACAAAACATTTTTCAAAGCACACTTCCTAACAACATTCAAACACTGAAAAACTTACTAACCAATTTTCAAGTTCCAAAGGAAATTATTACCACTTCCTCAATTCCTCACTTCCTCACTTCCACCCTTAACCAAACAGGCCATCGCGAGATAAAACTAAAGGAAATCGGTGGAAATAAAAATGCCCGTCACATCAGCTTTTGGTTGGCCTTACCATGGGTTTCCCCCCTTTTTTAACAACCAAACAAAAATTTTGAAATCTGGCTGATGTGATAGAGCATAGTGAGTTTTACAAGGAAGTTTTGAGAAACGAACACATCTAAAGAAAAGGAGCCACCGTGCCGGCCATCGCCAGTAGGTCCCACTGCCTCCTACCATTGTCCGCTTCCGTCCCCTTCGTCCCCTTCGTTCGCCGTCGCCCCTCTTCTTCATCTTTTACAGTTATTTTCTTCTTTTTCACTCTTATTTTGTAACGAAGAAGAATAGTAGTGAAGACACTTTGTAATCTTATAAAATTAAAAGTCAGATACTCCTCTGCATATAAAAATTGAGTTACAGGTTTACAAAAATATTTATCTCTTGTTCAATCTTTTTGCATTTACACTCATATATATATATATGTATGTATGTATATATATGTATGTATATATATATATATATATATATATATATATATATATATATATATATATATATATATATATATATATGAGGTTACTGTATCTCAGCCTGCAGGCTGAGATAGTTTCTCAGCCGGCGGGACGTGGCTGAATATATGCCACACATCGGCCGCAGTGTGTTGGTGTCAAAAAAATCAAAAAAATCCCGCCTAAACAATCGTGAAACAAATTGACCAAAATACCCTTTTTTAATTTTAAACTGGAATAAAGTCATGAACAAACAAAATTTCAGTTGAATATATCTACAGTTATAAAATTCGTAATTTTAATACATCCAAAAATATAATTAAAAAAAATTGGATCAATATAACAACTGCCATGGTCGCAGACTTAATACAATATAACAACTGCGACACAGTCGCAGTCACTAGTCGCACTCAAAGTATAACAAAACTTCTTTATATAACGTCTGCGACCCTAGTCGCATTCTATCGTACAACAATGCGACCTCCTTCAGTACTGCGACCAAAGTCGCAATCTTCTTTCCCATGCCTTATGTAAAAGATTTTTAATATGCGACTAGGGTGGATTAGGCATGCGACCCTGAGATCAATTCGCGTATATCAAATCTTATAAAAATTATTATATTAATTACACTGAATTAAATGAAGTAATTAATATTCTTTCTACCGTGATACAATAACAGTTTAGGAAAAAAGAGATGCACTAATATTAATCTCGAGAAAGGAAAGATGTGCACCATACGTAATCTAAAGGTATAGGCAAACAATTTTATAAAAAGTTAATTTGTACTTCATGTATTAAACCTCTGGAGAAAAAAAGAACTCTTCGGATTCTCCCGCAATAAATCTTCAATTAAATATTTAATTTTTTTTACCACTTCCTATCATACTCAACCCTCACCTGTAACAATTATTATTACTATTCATGTTCTTCCACAATATTGACCTTTACATAATGCTTGTAACTAATATATTATCTCATACCTGAAAACTATATTTTTGTTCTTCCTTTTCAATTTGATTTCAAAAACTTCCAAAAAAACAATTCATTCTTCAATCATGTCTTCCCCATCTTCTTCCTCTGAACACTTAGATTTCAACTTCAATCGTTCCCCCACCGGTCCTTTGTCTTCAGGATATTCTAATGAATCTGATACCAGTCTGGACTCACTCCTTTTGACTATCTCACTACATCAAATAATGTATTAACTGATCCTCCTATTCATGATGATAATGAAGTTTTAATGTGGGTTAGTGACGAAGACATTATTCCTCTGCCACTTGACGGAGACATGCTTGATGAAAGCATGTCCTCTGATGCTGTAGGCTCGCTTCCTATCAACGGGTCAGACGAAGATCTTGATAGAGACGATCCATTCTGGGAGTTCATCGGTGAAACAAAAAAATCTCAAAAACAGGAAGATGATGAGGAAATAAGTGATGAAGAGGAAGAGCAGAAGAATGAAGACGATGAATCTGCTTATGATGAGGATAATGACGAGGATTAGGATTTCCTGATCTTCTGATATTCAATTGTATTTTGCCTTCTTTTAAAAGCTTTTAATTCTATTTTTTTGTAAGGTCTCTTTCTCACTATATTAACTTATAAGCTCTTTTAATTACATATCCAAACTGCGACTGCTGCTCTTAAACACTGCGACCATAGTCGCACACCTACTACGGATGCAATTTATGGTCGCAGTTAATCATTTATCAGTTCCCAATGCGACTATGGTCGCAATAATGTACTGTTTTGGAGTTCAAAGTAATTTAAAGTTATAGTGTATTAACTTTTAAACTGTTTTGGATAACTGAACAGTCACCTAGGAAGTATACACAATTTTTGAGAAAAGGTAGAAAATAAGTTTGGGAGATATTCACGTGGTTTGAGAGCTTAAACCCTTTGGAATTCCGGGATTAAAAATATATAAACGGTCATCAGCAAAAGATTACAAACATACTAAATTATTTTTGCTCAAACTCGTTACTCTCACTGTTCGGTCAATAGACTCAAAAAAATGTCTTCTCCACCGTCTTCACCGGAAAGAAGCCAATCATCTAATGATGATTGGATGTATAGTTCTGAACCGATGCCTCGCTACGGGTCAGAATCTGAGCTTGATACAGACGACCCGTTCTAGGACTTCATTGGTGAACCAAAACACAAACATGAAGAGGAAGAAAGCGAAGAGGAGACTATCGCCGAAGAGAAGGAAGAGACGGAAAGCGATACAGAAGACGAAAGCATGACTCTTGACGACGAATCTGATTACGATGGTGATGATGAGGATTAGAAGTTTAAAAAATTGTATTTTGTATTTTTTAAAAATATATATAATCTGTTTTCTAAAGTTAATTGTGTGAATTACATTTTTTACTACTATGTCTTGGTTGAAATGCTGTACAGTTGTTACAAACCTTCATTTTAAATATTTTACGCTAAACGAATATATTGCGACCATGGACGCAGTTAATAATTATATTACTTCACCCGTATAAATTTTTAAAGTGAAAGGTTGCGACTTTGGTCGCAGTTGCAGGACGCAGACTTAATAAATAAACTGCGACCTTGGTCGCAGTTGCTGGTCTTTAGTCTTAATCAACAACACTGCTACCTTGGTCGCAGTTGCTAACCGTAGTCCTAATAAAATACAATGCCACCTTGGTCGCAGTTGCTGGTTTTTGGACTTAATAAAATACAATGCGACCTTGGCGCAATCGCTGGTCTTTATTTTTAATCAACAACAACACTGCGACCTTGGTCGTAGTTGCTGGCCGCAGTCTTAAAAAAATAATCTGCGACCTTGGTCGCAGCTGCTGGTCTATAGTCTTAATCAACAACAACACTGCGACGGGGTGACACGTCACCGCAGAAGTTGCTTAGTCGCAGTCTTTGGTCGAAGTGTCGACCCTGGTCGCAGTTGTTTCTGTTTGCAATGTAGTCTTATGCGACCTTGGTCGCAGTGTCGTCTCTGGTCCAAGTTGTTTTGTTTGCAATGCATGACTGCGACCAACGTCGTAGTTTATTAAAAAACAAATATGATTTTTATTTATGTCCAGGCATTTATCTCCAGGCATGTGAAAATGATACAAAACGCTCTCTTATACAATAAGATTGAGTGTTACAATATAGCAGTACAAAGAAGACTAAACATCAAAAGACGCTCTCTTATATAATAAGATTGAGTGTTACAATCCAGCAGTACAAATAAGACTAAACATCAAACGACGCTCTCTTATACAATAAGATTGAGTGTTACAATACAGCAGTACAAAGAAGACTAAACATCAAAAAGAGCCCTTGTTGACTAAGAGCAGTGGTGTTATTGAGGTCTGGTGGCAGCAGAATCTCCGATTCCACCTGACCCTCCAAAGTGGCGGGATACGATCCTTCGTTTATGAACATCTCTTCCACCAGAAGGTTATCCAGTGAGCATGGAATTTCCTCGATGTCACTTCTGGGGTAAGAGAGGAGATTTTAAGACCTCACAGGGTATGCTACCCACCACTATATCCACCACAACTCCCGCCGCCATACCCACTCTGACCATCCCTTGCCGGCAAGCTTGACTGGTGCATCAAGTCCGAGGAGATCTTGGTGAGGGTTAAGTCCTCGTCAGGGATCATGACTTCTTCCCTTGTGAACGACGAGGACCATGACTTCTTCCCTTGTGGACGAACATCGATCAAGTTCGTCCATAGGGTCATCTTCATCCATGGAGGCAGGCCCCTGTTAGAGACTCTGAAGAAGGCGAAAATTCTCAGAGCAATTGCTCTCGAAAATAAAACAGTCTAATTATGAGCTGTTAAAGGGAGAGGGTGAGCCCTATTTATAGGCAGCCCATAATAACCATAATTAATGGTTCATTAATCAGAACCGTCAGCTTTAATGGTCTCCAACCGCCAGCGCCGGTTTGGCATTAAAAGACATTAACGCCTAAACCCAATGAAGATCCGACGCGTAGACAACGTAGACTTGGTGTAACGCCCCGATTCCACGAATACGGAGACGTCACTGCGACGTATATACGTTGGTCAAAAGGTGCCCCCACGTATATACGCTAAGCATAAAAGTACAACAAAGATCAGAGTACACGACCAAGCGTGATATCCATCACATGCCAACATAAAGTACAAGTACAAGTCATCACAGAGTATGATAAAATATTACACTTTACATGTATCTTTTCATCACAACCAGCCCAACAGCAAAAAGGTACAACAAAAATACAAAAAGGCTCACGAGTAGGATGGAGATCCCGTGAGACAAAAGGAGAGAATCTGGCACGAGGACCGGAGCTAATCTGCCTGCTCACTAAAGAAAGCCTGATCTTCGGTGGATGGCTCCACTTCGGCCCAGGCCTCGGAATCTGAATGTGCAAATCCAAGGGATCAAGACAGATAACGATAACAAAGTTCAGCCAAGTGGCTAAGATACATGAATAAGGAAAGCTGGAACAGTATCATAAATAGAAATCAACAAGTAGGGAAAACACATAGAACTGAAGTCAGAATGAAATGAATGCATAGTTATAGTCTATTATTATCATTACTTGCTTTACTGTGATATCTAGCTATGTGACCCAGCGTCCCAGCGCACATAGATCCATATCCTAGTAATACAAGGTTGTTATTGGAAACAGCGGGGTATCGACGAACTATGTTTACAGTGGACCCCGTACATGCCCGGGATAACGGTCCAGGATTGTTCCGTTGCTTGGTGACGGAAGCCAGCCGCTAGGCTATTCAGGAGGGTCTTATGTATGCCCTTAGTCATGACAGTATTCAGGAATAGGGAGCAAGCACTCCCCTCGGTCCCCTGGAGGCTCTCAGGTAAGACCGGAATATGATTGTACAATATACCTAATACCACTGTAAACACGAACACGTATCGATATCCGCAGGCTTCCCCCGACCCATATGTAAGTTAGTGCTTTTTATGTAAAAGTCAAGTGTATCATGCTTAGTTTTAAGAGATGGCATGATAAGTGGTGATATTTACTATTTAACATGTCATGAAAGAGAATATGCAATAATAAGTCATGAGGTAACAAGAGATACATCCATGCAGTAATAGGTCATGTAGTGCCAGTATCGAATCATGAACAAGCAAGATATAACATACATGTAACAAGCATAAGAACCAAATTCAGAACAGAAATTAATTATGACACACAGTCAGAATTAGTCGACTAGGGGTAAGGGTTAGTCGACTAATAGGGGTCTCCAGTCGACTAACAGATACTTAAGTCGACTAAGTCTGTTGATACAGAAAGTTGGATTTCTGGTCCAGGGAGGATTAGTCGACTAGGAGGATTCAGGAGTCGACTAATAGGGATTTCCAGAGAGTTGAGATTTATGTCCAGAAAAGATTAGTCGACTGATATTTGGGGTAAGTCGACTAATACTGTGTTTTCCAGAAAACTAAGTTTCAACTAAGTGTTCTAGTCGACTAGCTCCTAGGTTAAGTCGACTAATCGTGGGAAAAACAGTGACAGAACAGATTTTCTGGAAATTGTGTTTGATGGTTCCATTCATGGTTTTTGGTGACCTGGGTGTACAAGAGGTGTAGATACAAGTGTTCTAGGGCTAATTCAAGTCTTGGTGAGTGAAATACTCACTTGGAACCGTTTGATTGAGGCTCTACGAGTCCGGGAAGAGTGTGGTTGACGAATAGCTCCCAAGCGATCCTTGACGACGAAGAGAGCTACGATTCAAGCTCCAGAGTAGTAGCTTGAGCTGGAGGTGAAGAGCTTGGGGGTGTTCTTGGAGCTAGGGTCTAGGTTGGGAAGAAGAGGGTTTGGGAGAGAGTTTTCTCTTTTGCTTGAAGTGAAGGAGAAAAAGGGTAAATTGCAAATGAAAAGATATATATAAGATGGGGATTTTGTAAAGAGGGTGGAATTAAGGTGGAAGGGAGGGGTTTTCTTGCAAAAAGGGAGGGGTGAGGTGTCCCTCACCTGGCCACTTGGCCGGCTGTGGGAGAGAGAGAGAGTGAGTGGGATTAGATGGGGAAGTGAGTGGGAAATGAGGTGGAAATTGTGGAATTTTGGGATTATTGAAAAAATGTCCGAAATTCAAGTATTTCGGAATGACCCGAAAATTTTACCAAAAATCAAGAATAAGATTTGAAGACTAATAGTGAAATCCTTTTTAAGAAATACTTTATAGTTTTAAAACTAAAAATCCCGGAATCAGTAATTTACCGACTCCGTTGAAATTTTCATAAATTCATAAAATTCTCAGAAAAAGTATTTAAGTAGGGAATATGATTCTAAGAAATAAAGTCTAAAGGACCATCTAGAAATTCCTAACTGTTTGAGAATTAAAATTCTAGGAATCGATCAGCGACACTAGTCGACACCGGTTTTGAAGAAATTTATTTTAATTCAGGAAAAATCCAGAAAATCATAGAAAATCTAATATATTGGAAAACGATATTTGAAAGTGAAATCGGTCAAATACAGGAAGTAAATCGAAAAATACGGTCGAAAAGCTGAATACGCAACTAAGTACGTATTCTGGGAACAGGGTATTACAATCCACCCACCTTACAAAAATTTCGTCCTCGAAATTTCATAAGGTGAAAGGTAACAGGAAAGGTAACAGGTAGATAAGGATAAGAGGAAAGATAACAGTAGAAAAGAATAAGAAGGAAAGAGCTTTTACCAAATCAAGATGTGAAGAGTTGAGGGTAGCGGTCTCGGATAACGTCCTCTCGTTCCCAAGTGGCCTCTCCTGGCGCATGCCGGTTCCAAGACACCAACACTAATGGTATAGCCTTGTTCTTTAGTGTCTTCACACTCTTATCCAAAATGGCCATCGGCTGCTCTTGATATGATAAATCTGGCTGCAGTTCCAGTTCGGAATGATCCAAAATATGACTATCATCCTTTACATACTTCCTCAACTGAGATACGTGGAAAACATTGTGCACACCGTCCAAAGATGGAGGTAAGGCCAATCTGTAAGACACATCTCCCACTCGCTCCAAAATCTCGAATGGGCCGATATATCTCGGACTCAGCTTTCCCCGAATACCGAATCGGATCACTCCTCTGGTAGGTGATATCCTCAAGAACACATGATCTCCTACCTGGAACTCCAATGGCCTCCTCCGAGAATCTGCCCAACTCTTCTGCCGACTCTGAGCTGCCCTGAGATGATCTCTGATGACTCTGACTTTCTCTGTTGTCTGAATCAGAATCTCTGGCCCCAAAAGTCTCCTCTCACCGACTTCATCCCAACAAATCGGTGACCGACACTTCCTTCCATACAGTGCCTCAAAAGGTGCCATCTTGATACTTGCCTGGTAACTGTTATTATAAGAAAACTCCGCCAAGTGAAGATGGTCTTCCCATGATCCCTGGAATTCAATCATGCAGGCCCTCAACATATCCTCAAGAATCTGGATAGTCCTCTCAGATTGTCCGTCTGTCTGAGGATGATATGATGTACTGAATTTCAGACGAGTCCCTAGACTTTCTTGGAGACTCTCCCAGAAATGGGATCTGAATCTGGTGTCTCTGTCTGAAACAATACTGACTGGAACTCCATGAAGACGAACTATCTCCTTCATGTACTTGTCTGCCAGAACCTCCGTTGATTGACCCACCCTGAATGGTATGAAGTGAGCTGACTTAGTGAGGCGATCAATGATTATCCACACAGCATTATTACCTTTAGGACTTCGAGGCAATGCCGTAACAAAATCCATGGTAATGTGCTCCCACTTCCACTCGGGAATCGGTAAAGGTTGCAGAAGTCCCGCCGTCCTCTGATGCTCAATCTTTATCTGTTGACAAACCAAGCACTTGGCAACAAACTGGGCTATCTCCCTCTTCATGGCATTCCACCAAAACTGCTTCTTCATATCCTGATACATCTTGTTTCCCCCCGGGTGTATGGAATATGCTGAACTGTGAGCTTCCGCCAAAATCTTCTGCCGAACTTCTCCTTGGGGAACACAAAGCCTGCTACCAAAATATAAGGCACCATCCGGATGAATACTGATATCAGTCCTCAATCCAGCCTCTACCTGAGCTCGGAACTGCTGCAATCTGGGGTCTTCCTTCTGAGCTTCCTTGATCTCATCTATTAATGTTGGCTGAATCCGCAAAGCCATGAGCTGCCCTGCTTCCTCAGTTTCCCGAACCAACATCAAGTCCAATCTGATAATGTCCTGAATCAACTCTTTCTGCTGAGTGATTTGGACAAGCACCCTATTCTCTGGCATCCTGCTCAGTGCATCTGGTACTGTATTGACCTTGCCTGGATGGTATTGCAAGTCAATATCATAGTCCGCCATCAGCTCCAGCCACCGCCTCTGTCTCATGTTCAACTCTTTTTGTGAGAAAATATACTTGAGGCTCTTGTGATCCGTGTATATCAACACCTTATCTCCCAGAAGATAATGCCTCCAAATCTTCAAGGCAAAAATCACAGCTGCAAGCTCCAAGTCATGAGTTGGGTAATTCCGCTCATGAATCTTCAGTTGCCTGGATGCATATGCTATGACCTGACCATGTTGCATAAGTACACACCCCAGGCCTTTCCCTGACGCATCACTGTAGATGACCATCCCTCCTCTTCCTGAGGGAGTCTTCAGGATTGGAGCTGAAATGAGTCTCTGCTTCAATTGCTCAAAAGCTGCAGTACATTCCTCTGTCCATAGGTACCTTTCTCCTTTCCGGGTGAGTTTGGTCAACGGGGCTGCAATCCTAGAGAAATCCTGGACAAAGCGTCTGTAATATCCTGCTAGTCCAAGAAAACTCTTAACCTCAGTCACCGTCCTCGGAATTGGCCAATCTCTCACCGCCTGGACTTTGCTGGGGTCAACTGAAATCCCTTCTGCTGAAACAATGTGCCCAAGGAAGGCTATACTGTCCAACCAGAAGTCACACTTGCTCCCCTTGGCATGAAGCTGCTCCTGCTGGAGGGTCTGCAACACAATCCTCAAGTGTTCTGCATGCTCCTTGTTGTTCTTGGAATAGATCAAGATGTCATCTATGAAGACAACAACGAACAGATCCAAGTAGGGCGAGAACACTCGGTTCATCAAATCCATGAAAACTGCAGGGGCATTGGTGACTCCGAAAGGCATAACTAGGAATTCATAGTGGCCATAACGGGTCCTGAATGCCGTCTTCGGGATATCCTCCGTCTTCATCCTTAGCTGATGGTACCCTGACTGCAAATCCAATTTAGAGAATACCCGGGCTCCATGAAGCTGATCAAACAAATCATCAATCCTTGGCAAGGGATACTTGTTCTTGATGGTAACCTTGTTCAATTCCCTGTAATCAATACAAAGCCTCTTACCACCATCCTTCTTGTTCACCAAAAGCACTGGAGCTCCCCATGGTGAAGCACTTGGCCGAATCAATCCCTTGCCTGAGTATTCCTGCAGCTGCTTCTTCAGAATCTCTAACTCCGTCGGTGCCATCCTGTACGGAGCCTTAGATATAGGAGCTGTCCCAGGCACAGTATCAATTGAGAACTCAATCACCCTTTTAGGTGGCAGTCCTGAGATCTCAGCAAACACTCCTGGAAATTCATCCCACACCGGTACTCCTTTCTGAACCTCCGAAGTAGTCAACCGAGTCTTTCTCTTGGTAGACTTCACCTCACCACTAAATTGAAATTCCGGTTGACGGGGGATCCTGAAAATAATCTTCTTCTCCCTACAGTCAATAACTGCATAATACTGACTGAGCCAGGTCATGCCTAAGATTACGTCGTACCCTTTAGTGTCTAGCACGAGCATATCTATGGCCAAGGTCTTACCACAAAGTTCCACTGGACAATCAGCACAGACCCTAGAAGACATGACTACTCCATTCCCAGTACTAATCTCCCATTTGAGGTCTAACACTTTAACAGGTATAGAATGCAATGCCACAAAATGATCTGAGATAAAACAATGCGAAGCACCGGAATCGAAGAGGGCTAAAACAGGTTGAGAATGCACCCTGATATTACCTGTTATCACCTCCTCAGAAGTCTCAGCTTCCACTTCCGTCAAGTTGTAGGCTTGACCTCTTCCACGCCCTGCTGCTGTCCTAGCTCCCCTCTGGACTGGGCGAATAGCTTGCTGCGGAGGAGGGGGAGGGACTTTCCTGATCATCGGTCCCTGATTCCTCTGCCCCGGTGGCCCTGGAAGTGCTCTCTGTCCACTCGGTCCCTGCAGTGCTGGCACAGCTTGACCGGCTATCCCCATCCTTCTGTGCGGACAGGCTTCTATAGAATGATCCCTGGACCCACACACCAAACACAATCCATTTGCCCTACGGCAATTCTGACGAATGTGGCCCGGTTTCTGACAATAACTGCAGAAGGTCGATGGTTGGCCCGCCTGGTAAGGAGCTGGTCTGAATTGCTGCCTCATCTGCACCTTCGCTGCTCTGAATGGGCCTCCTCTCCCCATTGGTGGAAACGGCCTCTTCATGGCCTGGTTCCTCATCTGATCCTCTCGCTTCTTCTCCAACCCACGCTCCACTTCCCGAGCTATGGTAAGAACCTCTGAATAAGTCTTCAGTTGTTGGGGCATTAAGAACATCTGGATGTCCATCTGCAAGCCCTGCTGGAACCTACTTGCCCGCTTCTCCTCGTCCGTTACCATGTACGGGGCGAAGCGGCTCAGTCTGAGAAATTCCGCGGCATACTCGTCCACGGACCTACTCCCTTGCTGTAGCCTGATGAATTGCTCTTCCATGTCCTTCTGAGCAGTGGCAGGGAAGAACCTGCTATAAAAGCTCTTGGAGAACGTGTCCCAGGTGACAGGTTTCTCCAATCTGGCCTCTTCAGCTAGCCACCAAGTTCTGGCTATGTCCTTCAGCTGAATCTTGGCGACCTCCACTTGATTCTCCTTCGGTACTCTGGCCGCATTCAACAAGTCTGCGGTATCTGTCAGCCATTGTTCAGCATCCAAGGGCTTCTCTTCTCCCGTGAAGATGGCTGGTTGCAGCCGCCTGAAGTCCGATACATTTCCGGGCCTCTGCTCCTTGGGAGCTGCCAATTCCTGCCGGAGGAGCTCCGTCTGCTGCTGCTGGTTCCCCATCATAGTCTGAATGACTCTCAGAATATCCACATGGTCTCCAGTGGGTCCATTAGAGGCTTGCCCAGAGTTGTTACGGCCCGTCCTTCTCTCCATACCGATTGGTGAAAGATAACTGGAATTGGAAAAATGGAAGGAATTTAGGACACAAGGGATGAAATCAAGGAGGAATCAAGAAGGACTAGATAACTTTGTACATTGTAGTTGGCATCAGCAAATTATTAATTTGCTGCTTGATTGTACTTTAGGTGTGAGAGCCTAGGCTCTGATACCAACCTGTAACGCCCCGATTCCACGAATACGGAGACGTCACTGCGACGTATATACGTTGGTCAAAAGGTGCCCCCACGTATATACGCTAAGCATAAAAGTACAACAAAGATCAGAGTACACGACCAAGCGTGATATCCATCACATGCCAACATAAAGTACAAGTACAAGTCATCACAGAGTATGATAAAATATTACACTTTACATGTATCTTTTCATCACAACTAGCCCAACAGCAAAAAGGTACAACAAAAATACAAAAAGGCTCACGAGTAGGATGGAGATCCCGTGAGACAAAAGGAGAGAATCTGGCACGAGGACCGGAGCTAATCTGCCTGCTCACTAAAGAAAGCCTGATCTTCGGTGGATGGCTCCACTTCGGCCCAGGCCTCGGAATCTGAATGTGCAAATCCAAGGGATCAAGACAGATAACGATAACAAAGTTCAGCCAAGTGGCTAAGATACATGAATAAGGAAAGCTGGAACAGTATCATAAATAGAAATCAACAAGTAGGGAAAACACATAGAACTGAAGTCAGAATGAAATGAATGCATAGTTATAGTCTATTATTATCATTACTTGCTTACTGTGATATCTAGCTATGTGACCCAGCGTCCCAGCGCACATAGATCCATATCCTAGTAATACAAGGTTGTTATGGAAATAGCGGGGTATCGACGAACTATGTTTACAGTGGACCCCGTACATGCCCGGGATAACGGTCCAGGATTGTTCCGTTGCTTGGTGACGAAAGCCAGCCGCTAGGCTATTCAGGAGGGTCTTATGTATGCCCTTAGTCATGACAGTATTCAGGAATAGGGAGCAAGCACTCCCCTCGGTCCCCTGGAGGCTCTCAGGTAAGACCGGAATATGATTGTACAATATACCTAATACCACTGTAAACACGAACACGTATCGATATCCGCAGGCTTCCCCCGACCCATATGTAAGTTAGTGCTTTTTATGTAAAAGTCAAGTGTATCATGCTTAGTTTTAAGAGATGGCATGATAAGTGGTGATATTTACTATTTAACATGTCATGAAACGAGAATATGCAATAATAAGTCATGAGGTAACAAGAGATACATCCATGCAGTAATAGGTCATGTAGTGCCAGTATCGAATCATGAACAAGCAAGATATAACATACATGTAACAAGCATAAGAACCAAATTCAGAACAGAAATTAATTATGACACACAGTCAGAATTAGTCGACTAGGGGTAAGGGTTAGTCGACTAATAGGGGTCTCCAGTCGACTAACAGATACTTAAGTCGACTAAGTCTGTTGATACAGAAAGTTGGATTTCTGGTCCAGGGAGGATTAGTCGACTAGGAGGATTCAGGAGTCGACTAATAGGGATTTCCAGAGAGTTGAGATTTATGTCCAGAAAAGATTAGTCGACTGATATTTGGGGTAAGTCGACTAATACTGTGTTTTCCAGAAAACTAAGTTTCAACTAAGTGTTCTAGTCGACTAGCTCCTAGGTTAAGTCGACTAATCGTGGGAAAAACAGTGACAGAACAGATTTTCTGGAAATTGTGTTTGATGGTTCCATTCATGGTTTTTGGTGACCTGGGTGTACAAGAGGTGTAGATACAAGTGTTCTAGGGCTAATTCAAGTCTTGGTGAGTGAAATACTCACTTGGAACCGTTTGATTGAGGCTCTACGAGTCCGGGAAGAGTGTGGTTGACGAATAGCTCCCAAGCGATCCTTGACGACGAAGAGAGCTACGATCCAAGCTCCAAAGTAGTAGCTTGAGCTGGAGGTGAAGAGCTTGGGGGTGTTCTTGGAGCTAGGGTCTAGGTTGGGAAGAAGAGGGTTTGGGAGAGAGTTTTCTCTTTTGCTTGAAGTGAAGGAGAAAAAGGGTAAATTGCAAATGAAAAGATATATATAAGATGGGGATTTTGTAAAGAGGGTGGAATTAAGGTGGAAGGGAGGGGTTTTCTTGCAAAAAGGGAGGGGGTGAGGTGTCCCTCACCTGGCCACTTGGCCGGCTGTGGGAGAGAGAGAGAGTGAGTGGGATTAGATGGGGAAGTGAGTGGGAAATGAGGTGGAAATTGTGGAATTTTGGGATTATTGAAAAAATGTCCGAAATTCAAGTATTTCGGAATGACCCGAAAATTTTACCAAAAATCAAGATAAGATTTGAAGACTAATAGTGAAATCCTTTTTAAGAAATACTTTATAGTTTTAAAACTAAAAATCCCGGAATCAGTAATTTACCGACTCCGTTGAAATTTTCATAAATTCATAAAATTCTCAGAAAAAGTATTTAAGTAGGGAATATGATTCTAAGAAATAAAGTCTAAAGGACCATCTAGAAATTCCTAACTGTTTGAGAATTAAAATTCTAGGAATCGATCAGCGACACTGGTCGACACCGGTTTTGAAGAAATTTATTTTAATTCAGGAAAAATTCAGAAAATCATAGAAAATCTAATATATTGGAAACGATATTTGAAAGTGAAATCGGTCAAATACAGGAAGTAAATCGAAAAATACGGTCGAAAAGCTGAATACGCAACTAAGTACGTATTCTGGGAACAGGGTATTACACTTGGCGTTTAAAGATCTCATAAAATCTTTATGACAGGCCGCGTCTCTCGGAGTGACTCCAAGTCGCGTCCCCTCAGCAAACTTTTCATTTTTCATTTAGATTCAAAAAATGACTTAATCCAAAACAACACTTAATAAAACAACACTGCGACCTTGGTCGCTATGCATGTTAATATAAAGGAAACACTTACTTAATGTACTGCGACCTAAGTCGCAGTCCATGTAATGCAACCCTAGATTGCAGTTGCTGGCCATCTTTATCAATAACAACACTGCGACCTTGGTCGCAATTAACCATGTACACTGCGACCAAAGTCTCTGACTAAGGTCGCAGTTTAAATGTACACAGCGACCAAAGTCTCTGACTAAGGTCACAGTTTAAATTAAACTATAAAGTATAATTTTATCACAGGCTGAAAAAATTGATCTGAAAAGATTTTATATTTTGAGAAAAAATTTTATCGCAGGCTGAAAAGTAGAAACTAGATCTTTCATAAAAGAGGTAAGGAAATAGGGCGAAAAGTAATTTATATACAATAACCTAAATCCTATAAATAGCGGCAAAAAAAGGGGGAAAAATAATAATAAACAATAAGGAAAGTTATCGAAAAGGGGGTATTTGGTAATTTAACTTCTTCCTAAAAGCGAGCCGCAAGTTAGTGGGGTGACAAAATTGAGCCACGTCATCACAGGCTGAGAGAGTTCTCTCAGCCGCAGGCTGATATACATTTCTCTCTCTCTCTCTCTCTCTCTCTATATATATATATATATATATATATATATATATATATATATATATATATATGAGAAAAATGTATATCAGCCCGCGGGCTGAGAGTACTCTCTCAGCCTGTGGTGACGTGGCTCGATTTGTCACCTCACTGACTTGCGGCCCGCTTTTAGGGAGAAGTTAAATTACCAAATACCCCTTATGATAACTTTTCCTTATTGTTTATTATTATTTTTCCCCCCTTTTATTTTGCCGCTCTTTATAGGATATAAATTACTTTTCGCCTTATTTCTTTACCTCTTTTTTGTAAGATCTAGTTTCTCCTTTTCAGCGTGGGATAAAATTTTTTTTGAAAATATAAAATCTTTTCAGATCAATCTTTTCAGCCTGCGATAAAATTCTACTTTATAGTTTATTTTTTTATATATAATGTAGTCAGAGTCTTTGGTCGCATTGTACATTTAAACTGCGACCTTAGTCAAAGACTTTGATCGCAGTGTACATGGTTAAATGCGACCAAGGTCGCAGTGTTGTTATTGATAAAGATGGCCAGCAACTGCAATCTAAGGTTGCATTACATGGACTGCGACTTTGGTCGCAGTACGTTAAGTAAGTGTTTTCCTTTAGATTAACATGCATAGCGACCAAGGTCGACACTGCTGTTTTGGTTTAAAACTGCCGCCAGCAACTGCGACCAAGGTCGCCGTGTTGTTGTTTTATTAAGTGTTGTTTTGATGCGACTTGGAGTCACTCCGTGAGACGCGACCTGTCATAAAGATTTTATGAGATCTTTTTAACGTCAAGTCTACGTTGACGAACCCGCACCATTCGTTGTTTCCCGAAGCTGTTGTCCATTAAGACCGACGGTTCTGATTAATGAACCATTAATTATGGTTATTATGGGCTGGCTATAAATAGGGCTCACACTCTCCCTTTAACAGCCCATAATTAGACTGTTTTCATTTGAGAGCAATTGCTCTGAGAATTTCCGCCTTCTTCAGAGTCTCTAACAGGGGCCTGCCTCCATGGATGAAGATGACCCTATGCACGAAGATGACCCAGAGCTTGATTGTCCTTTTTCAGGTTCGCTGGGCCTCTGGGAGTATATTTTGGCCGGTGAACTTGGTCGATGTTCGTCCACAAGGGAAGAAGTCATGGTCCTCGACGTCCACAGTTTTTTAATACACGGGGACCTCAATAACACCACTGCTCTTATTCAATAAGGGCTCTTTTGATGTTTAATCTTCTTTGTACTGCTATATTGTAACAGTCAATCTTATTGTATAAGAGATCATTTTTTGTATCATTTTCACATGCCTGGAGATAAATGCCTGGACATAAATAAAAAGACCTCAATAACACCACTGCTCTTAGTTAACAATGGCTCTTTTTGATGTTTAGTTTTCTTTGTACTGCTATATTGTAACACTCAATCTTATTGTATAAGAGATCGTTTTGTATCATTTTCACATGACTGGAGATAAATGCGTGGACATAAATAAAAAGCATATTTTTTTTTAATAAACTACGACCTTTGGTCGCAGTCATGCATTGCAAACAAAACAACTTGGACCAGAGACGCAACTGCGACCAAGGTCGCATAAGACTACAGTGCAAACAGAAACAACTGCGACCAGGGTCGACATTGCGAGCAAAAACTGCGACTAAGCAACTGCTGCGGTGACGTGTCACCTCGTCGCAGTGTTGTTGTTGATTAAGACTAAAGACCAGCAACTGCGACCAAGATTGCAGATTAATTTTTTAAGACTGCGGCCATCAACTGCGACCAAGGTCGCAGTGTTGTTGTTGATTATTTATAAAGACCACCAACTGCGACCAAGGTTGCAGTGATGTTGTTGATTAAGAGTAAAGACCAGCAACTGCGACCAAAGTCGCTGTGTATTTTATTAAGACTAAACACCAACAACTGCGATCAAGGTCGCAGTTTATTTTATTAAGACTACGGTCAGAAACTGCGACTAAGGCAACAGTGTTGTTGTTGATTAAGACTAAAGTTCAGCAACTGCGACCAAGGTCGCAGTGTATTTATTAAGTTTGCGTCCATGGTCGCAGTATTTCAACCAATACATAGTAGTAAAAAATGTAATTCACACAATTAACTTTAGAAAACAGATTTATATATATTTAAAAAGAAAAACAAAATACAATTTTTTAACTTCTAATCGTCGTCATCACCATCGTAATCAGATTCGTCGTCAAGAGTCATGCTTTCGTCTTCTGTCTCTTCCTCCTCTTCAGGTACAGTCTCATCGTCGCTTTCTTCCTCTTCATGTTTGTGTTTTGGTTCATCAATGAACTCCCAGAAAGGGTCGTCTGTATCAAGCTCAGATTCTGACCCGTAGCGAGACATTGTTTCAGAACTAAACATAAAATCATCATTTGATGATTGGCTTATTTCCGGTGAAGACGGTGGTGATGGTGAAGACATTGTTTGAATGTATTGGCTTCTTTCCGGTGAAGACGGTAGTGATGGTGAAGACATTTTTTGAATGTATTTTCGGAACAGTGAGAGTAACGAGTTTGAGCAAAAAATAACTTAGTATGTTTTTAATCCTTTGCTCATGACCCTTTATATGTATTTAATCCCGGAATTCCAAAAGGTTTAGCTCTCGGACCACGTGAATATCTCTCAAATATATTTTCTATCTTTTCCCAAAAATTGTATACTTCCTAGGTGACTGTTCAGTTATCCAAAACAGTTTAAAAGTTAATACACTATAACTTTAAATTACTTTGAACTCCAAAACAGTACATTATTGCGACCAAAGTCGCATTGGGAACTGATAAATGATTAACTGCGACCATAAATTGCATCCGTAGTAGGATTGCGACTATGGTCGCAGTGTTTAAGAGCAGCAGTCGCAGTTTGGATATGTAATTAAAAGAGCTTATAAGTTAATATAGTGAGAAAGAGACCTTACAAAAAAAATAGAATTAAAAGCTTTTAAAAGAAGACAAAATATAATTGAATATCAGAAGATCAGGAAATCCTAATCCTCGTCATTATCACCATCATAAGCAGATTCATCGTCTTCATTCTTCTGCTCTTCCTCTTCATCACTTATTTCCTCATCATCTTGCTGTTTTTGAGGTTTTTTTGTTTCACCGATGAACTCCCAGAATGGATCGTCTCTATCAAGCTCTTCGTCTGACCCGTTGCTAGGAAGCGAGCCTACAACATCAGAGGACATGCTTTCATCAAGCATGTCTCCGTCAAGTGGCAGAGGAATAATGTCTTCTTCACTAACCCACATGAAAACTTCATTATCATCATGAATAGGAGGATCAGTTAATACATTATTTGATGTAGTGAGATAGTCAAAAGGAGTGAAGTCCAGACTGGTATCAGATTCACTAGAATATCCTAAAGACAAAGGACCGGTAGGGGATTGATTGAAGTTGAATTCTGAGTGTTCAGAGGAAGAAGATGGGGAAGACATGATTCAAGAATGAATTTTTTTTGGAAGTTTTTGAAATCAAATTGAAAAGGAAGAGCAAAAATATAGTTTTTTTAGGTATGAGATAATATACTAGTAACAAGCATTATATAAAGGTGAATATTGTGGAAGAACATGAATAGTAATAATAATTGTTAGAGGTGATGATTGAGTATGTTAAGAAGTGGTAAAAAAAAAAATTATATTTAATTGAAGATTTATTGCGGGAGAATCCGAAGTACAAATTAACTTTTTATAGAATTGTTTGGCTATATCTTTAGATAACGTATGGTGCACATCTTTCCTTTCTCG
The DNA here is from genome assembly GCA_038442645.1 of Agave tequilana. NCBI lineage: Eukaryota > Viridiplantae > Streptophyta > Magnoliopsida > Asparagales > Asparagaceae > Agave > Agave tequilana. The sequence goes on from JAVJIF010034654.1 coordinate 168,872, forward strand.
AGATTAACATTAGTGCATCTCTTTTTTTTCTAGACTGGTGTTGTATCACGGTAGATATAATACTAATTACTTCTTTTACATAAGGCATGAGAAAGAAGATTGCGAATTTGGTCGCAGTACCGAAGGAGGTCGCATTGCTATACGATAGCATTTTTTGTCTTGTATTCTTTATTCTGTATTAAGTCTGCGACCATGGAATGTTTTTTACTTTTGAATGCTAGAAGTCGCAGTCGTCATTTAAAAGGGGTATTTTTGTCATTTTGATTCACGATTGTTTAGGCGGGATTTTTTGATTTTTTTTTGCGCCCACACTCTGCGACCGACGTGTGGTCTATATTCAGCCACGTCCCGCAGGCTGAGAAACTCTCTCAGCCCGCAGGCTGAGGTACAGTAAGCCCTATATATATAATATATATATATATATATATATATATATATATATATATATATATATATATATATATATATATATATATATATATCCTTGTACTTGTACACATGGAATTCTTGAATTGTAAATATCCCTCTTCTGGAATATTGCACATCAGAAACAGTTGCAGTTTACTTTGTAATATAACACTAAACATAATCTCTCTTAACCTTGATGTTTGTATTGCTTATTGAGTGCCTAATTATTTCTTATCTTATTTTGATTAGTTCATTGTGTTCTGCTCAGTATTGTCATTATTAAGTCACTGAGTGTATATTACAGTCCCACATAAAATAAATGTGCTTAAAACTAGTTTTAGGAGGGGGAAAAAAAAAAACTCAGAATTCAACACTAATAAACCCAGAAGCATGTCATGTCCAATGACAACTGAAATAATTACAGGACAAGAGTTTTGACAACATATTGGTCTATTAAGAAGGCTGTGATTTGATTCTAAAAATTCTATGTGCCTTTTGCACCTACGATCAGTAGCGTAGCTAGAACTTTGTACTTAGGGATACACTTTCTTCTATCAATTCAAATGCTTAACTAATCGCTCGCGGGAATACAACCACAGATAGTGGAGAAATAAGATTTTTTATTTTTTTTAGTGTAAGCGGAACAGATAAATATTAGACTTTTATTATATCTAATGTAATCTAAAGAAACCATTGAATGTTTTAGAATCTAACTGAAAAACTTAAAAATATAGTTTCTCAAATGTTTGTGGACATTGAATTAATAAAATTATATTATCAGTAAATTTATTGAAAATCTGATTGGAAGAAAATATTAGTTATAACTCTAATATTTTTAAATAAAAAATCATGATTCTAGCCCTAAATTAATAATATGTTAAAACTTTAATATTATTGACTACATTCTAATTGCCTTGAGAATTAATCTCCATTACTTTTTAGGTAGAGTGTAACCTATTTGTACCATTACAATTTTTTAATTAATAAAAAATTGTATTTGAGAATTAATAATAAGTTGTTGGAGAAATGGTGGAAAAAGGTGATAAAAGAAATAAAAAGTGTGTTTGAGGATTAACAAAAATATTTTACTTATTTTTTCTTTTTGAATTGATAAAAAGTGATGTCTGAGAATTAATAAAAGGTTTTGTTGGAGAAATAATAAAAAAATAAGGAAAAAGAGAAGAAAGAAAATTTGTATTTAATAATTAATAAAATGATGTGCTGGTAAAGGGCCGTATAAATACTATGCATGATTTTTGCATCAAAGAAACGAAATTCACTCAAAAGCACAAAATATAAATCAATGGACCTAGCTTGACCCGGATCATATGAAGAGCATAAAATGTAGTTTGAGAGGCAGGAAAATGTAGGGAGGGTGTTGTGAAATTGTCTTATTTTCAAGAAGGAGATGATGGTCAAGAAGATTCAATTGAAGTGAAGAAGAAAGAAGAATGTGGAGAAGAAACAATTCAGAAAATATGGTGGCAGTCGATAGGCCTGTCGACTGCACCTAGTAGGCTGTCGACCTGTCGACAGCAAGATATAGAGAAGAGAGCTCAGTCTGTCGACAGGCCATATCGGCTATCGAAAGCTGACTCACCTATCGACAGGCCTAAGAAGGCTGTCAACAGCCAGAAGTCAGAATCAGATCCTGTTTTCTTTTCTTGCACGATCAAGTTTCTCTTTCTGGTGAATTCTGAATAGAACTCAATTTCTATTCTATAAAAATTTGTTTTTAAAGATTGAAGGGTCTAAAATTCTTCTAGATCGAGAAGACCAACTCCTAGTTAGATTGATCAAGCTCTTCAAGCATCGACGGTCAAGATCATCTCAGAGTTAGAATAAGAGTTGTACTGTAAAATCCTATAAATAAAATTTGTAACTTAGTGTATTGTATAATCTCAAAGAAGGAGACCAAGGAAGCTAAGAAAGAGAGGAGCAAGATGAATGTGCATTATACTCTTATAATCTAGGTCTAGATTCAAGAGAAAGGTGAATACTCTTGTGTGATTAAGAGAAATGTTAAATCTTTTTGTATCAAATTTATTAATAAAGCTATCTCCAGTTCTCTCCCAGTGGACGTAGGTTAAGTTTGGACCAAACCACGTTATATCCTCGTGTTATTTGATTATTGCTTTTTTATCTGAGTATTGCTAGTTTGCTTTACAAATTAGTTTTCCTTTTGCAAACACTGTCATATCGCTACAGATTTTTTTTCGTTCTGCACAACAATTTGTATCAAAGAGCGCCAGTTGTATATCAACGGAGGGAACATAGAATCACTTCTAGAATGATAGCTCCTTGGTGCATAGATTTTTTTTTTTGGCTAATTAACTCAACTACGGACAGGATTCACCTGCGACCTCCGGAGGTGTCTCTAGAAAAGCTCTGTCCAAATAATTTATCCTTACTTCTTCATGTCCCAATAGCATCCTATTTCTCAGGATAATTGATAATACTATCCTTTCTTTTCTTCACATGTTCAATATTTTTTCCTTATTTGTACTTTAAAAGCTAATCATTCATCATCTTTTCTGAAGTAAAGGTAATCCTTCATCATTTAGCCAGTTCTGATCCCCTAATTTCCACTTTTTCTAGCAATATGTCACTTAGATCATCTATCGCAACATATCCTATATCCTCACCTTGTCTAAATTCTTTACTGCGAAAACTCAGTCACATAATCATAAAGTCTTAAAGATGGAGTTCAGAGCAGTAACAAGGAGTGCCAAGGGCTCAAACTAAACAAGGAATCAGTCCAAAGTTTACCTGGCCTTGGTGATTCTCAAAGACTAATTTAAAGATGTAGTAGACAAAAGCAAACCCTAGTAATATTTGTTGTGTCAAACTTGGTTCATAAAATTTGACACAGAGATTATTGTAATTTTTTTTTTTTTTTTGCTAATTAACTCAACCGCTGATGGGATTCACCGGCGAACTTTGAGTTGCAAACCCGGGATCTGACCCGGGCCACGTCAGGAGGAGAATATATGTTTGCATTGCAGGGTTCAAACCAATGACTCATGGGAGCTTGTGCTTAATCGACCTAGACCAACCGGTTAAACCAACTGCGGGAGACACACATAGATCATAGTTACCAAACACTTTATATATGAGAAGTAGGCCTGTCAATGGGTCGGGTTCGGGGCGGTACAGGTGGTACCATACCCGGACCCGTTTACCCAAGAGGGTACCATACCCGTCCCATTTACCCGCGGGTCCAGAAGGTGGGTTTCCATACCCGGACCCGCTGTACCCGCAGGTCCAAACCCGTTTATCCAGACCCATAACAAAAAAAAAACATAAACAAATACAGTAACAAAAACACATGAAGAGAGGAAAAAAATTTTTGTAAAGAGAAAGAAAACATGTTTTAATATCAATAAAAGATGAAATGTAACCAGGTGCAAGAGGTGGAGGGAAAATTTTCGATGAAAGACTCTAATAAAGAAAAAAAATTTAAAGCAAGGCCTCCAAATTTATTTGGGAAAACACAACAATATAATCACCCACTAATCAACCAACAATCTTCAACATTTAAAGTACAAAGCGATCATTTATTGATAGAGTCTTGAGAGGGTTTTAATTCTATTAGTATTATTTATATTTATGTTTTGAAATGGGTAAATGGATAATCAGGTCTGGTTCAAGTAAAATCAAACCCATCCCATTTAATACTCGGGTATACGGGTATACGGGTATGGGTCCAGAGCAACCCTTTTCATACCCGCTTAATCGGGTCGGGTCCGGGTCGGGTCCGGGTCTGGACCCGACCCATTGACAGGCCTAATGAGAAGGTATGTAGGGAGAGAGGAGATAGATGAGATAGAGGAAGATAACACAGAGATCGGAAGATAAAGGAGCGAGAAACGACGCATGCAGCAGGCTACCGGTCGACCGCTTGGTCGACCGGTGTGCACGAGGTGCACAAACGCAGAACGGTCGACCGTCCGGTCGACCGACTGAAAGGAGCCAAGTCTCGGTTGGAGATGGTCGACCGCGCGGTCGACCGTGGCATGGGTCGGTCGACCGGCCGGTCGACCGACATACGCATTTTCTGCAGTCCTTTAAGGATTCAGATTCCTTTTCTGTTTGGGATCGAATCCAATCGGGGTTTCCTAAAACCCAGGGACTCTGTGGCTATAAATAAGAGTTAGAACCCTCATGTGTTGTATCCCTGAAAGTTTCCTCAAGTATCCCTCTGTATTAGTTTGTATTGATTGTTGAATCAATAAAATCTCTCTCTCACTTGTTCTGAGGACGTAGGCACGTTGCTGAACCTCGTTAAATATTGTGTTGATTGCTTTTCTCCATTGTTTTCTGTTCTTGTCGTGTTGGTTACATCTCCGGCTGCATCAGTCTCCGGCTGGTTGGTGGATCCTCAGAGAGGTTGTTATCCTGCGGACAACAATTGGTATCAGAGCCATCCCAGGTTCGTCGTGGGATCGTGTGTTGATTTCAAGGGCATCAGTTGCTGTTTGGCGGAGATCGTGTGTCGATCTCGGAGCGACGTTGGGACTGTTTGTGGGATCGTGTGTCGATCTCAAAACAACATGTAGAGTGCTCGAGGAATCAATTCGAAGGAGTAGATAGTTTCGGAAATTTTTTGAGTGTTTCGCGTGAAGGTAAAGATCCTGTCTTTATTTAATTTGTTTTATCTAACTCCGTTTGTTTTCGCATTACTTTGATGAATCAGTTGAGAAGATGGCTGGAGAAGGTACATCATCGGGAAAATTTATGAATCCACATCCGCTGAGAATTGATGTACTAAAGTTCAACGGTACGAACAATTTCGATATGTGGAGGTGTGAGGTGATGGATGCGCTGATGGCATCAAACCTCGAAGACACTCTACGGTTGGAGAAGAAGCATGCATTAACGACAGAAGAATATTGGGACAAGATGAACCGTACGGCGTGTGGCTTGATCAGGTCTTGTTTGATACAAGACATCAAGTATCATGTGTTGCATGAGACATCTGCGAGGCAGCTGTGGGAGATCCTGGAGAAGAAGTATCTGACGAAAAGTATAGAATTGCGGTTGCAGTTGAAGAGTAAGCTTTATAGTTTTCAAATGCAAAGAGGATACTCCATCAATGAACACTTGAATCGCTACACGAAGCTTCTTACAGATCTAGTTAATGTGGATGTGGAGACCAATGAAGAGGATAAGGCGGTAATTCTTTTGAACTCTCTTCCTGTAGATGATTATGAGACATTTACTCTTACATTGATCAATGGAAGAAAATCTCTTAACTATGCTGAGGTGTCTGCTGCTCTTGTGAGTTATGAAGCAAGGAGGCAGGATAGACTGTCTCCTTCAGAGAGCACAACTGCAGAGGCATTGGTGGTAAGAGGTAGGAGTTCCAATAGGAAGGGAATAGATGATCAGGGAAGATCAAAGTCCAGATCAGGCTTTAGAGATCTGAAGAGGAATCAGTGCGCCTTGTGCAAGAAAGTAGGGCACTAGAAAGTTGATTTCCCGAAGGCCAAAGGTAAGAAGATGGAGTCAAACACCGAGACGAATCTCGCACAGGCGGATGGATCGGAATCAGACTCGTCGGTATTCTCTCTCTGTCCTACTCCTACTGTTGATTACTCAGATAATGCTGAGTGGATCTTAGATACCGGAGTCACCGATCATGCGTGCCTGAACAGGGCCTGATTTTCTAGTTTTAAGAAGTTAGATGGATGTTACACGGTCATGGGTGATGATCATCCATGTAATATAGAAGGGATGTGTACAGTCCGTATCAAGATGGATGATGGGATAGTACGAGAATTGAAAGAGGTGAGGTATGTATCTTAACTCAAAAGAAATCTTATCTCTGTTGGCATTTTGGAAGCGTTGGGTCTTGTGGTATCAATACGAGATGGTGTTCTCAAGATGACCAAAAGCTTAAGGGTGGTTATGAAGGGCTTCCCGCCGGGAAAATCTCTACTACTTGAAGGATAGTACGGTTACAGGTCAGGTGGAGACTTCTAGTTCTTCAGATGATGGTTGCACAAAGGTCTGACAGATGAGGTCTGGCATGGAGGTGAAAAGTCTTTGCAAGCTCCTACAAAGAAGGGATCATTGGAAGGTGCTGCTACCTACAACTTAGAGGGTGAATACAACATTCTGGATAAGAAGAAGGTGAAATTCAACACCAGTACTTACTGCTCAGAAGGTCTTCTTGATTGTGTTCGTGTAAGCGTTTGGGGATCTGCTAAGACTGCATCGCTTGGAGGTCACAGGTACTTTGTCTCTTTTATTGATAGTTTATCTAGGCATTATTGGATATATCCCTTGAGACAAAGGTGTGAAGCCCTAGATTGTTGGTGAAGTGGAAAGAAAGAATGGAGAAGCAGACAGGTAGGAAGATTTAGGAGCTACAGATTGGTAATGTTGAAAGATGTATGAACCAATTCCTACGATTTGGCCAGAACACTAGTATTGGTACTCACTTCACAGAAGGTATACATGGGTTGGCTAAAAAAATAAACCGTTCCTTACTAGAGAAGGTTCATGGTTGTTATCTAATGTAGAATTAGACAAATCGTTTTGGGCTGAGGCGATTGTATATGCTAGTCATCTCATAAATGGATCGACTGCGATAAGAGGTAAAACTCCATTGGAAATTGGTCTGAGAAAGCTACTCAAGGTCATACTTTGCTGCGAGAATTCGG